>VUQK01003204.1:3769-18744 GCA_015106715.1 Bujurquina vittata | reverse complement strand
AATTTTGGACATAAGCGGTGGGTTACTTGCGAGGGGGAATTGGGGGGGGGGGTCTACATGATCCTGCTTCTGCTAAATTATTTTTAACCCTGTGATTTTTACCACTGCATCTTGAAACAGTCTAGAGCACAAACAACTAGAGTTAGCTAAATAAAAGGGATGTGAACCGGACTAAATAAATCTAGAAATCGTCTTACTGTGTATCGACCACGAGCCTGATTGTTGACGTCAGTATTCCCTACAAAGATGAGTTGTGCAGCTTCTTTTTTTAACTTGTTGAATTGGAGTTATGTATCAGGACTGCTGTGAAGAGGTCTCTGAAGGCATTATGTGCACAGTTTGTTGGATCTGTAAGTGCTGGTGGAGCTGCTGTGATGGGCTGATAAAGAGAAGCAGCCACACTCCTGTATGGAAACATAAACCCTAATCTGTCATTCACGGCTTCATTCAAGTTAGAACTTGTGGTCCATGATTGTTACAGAGCTGAGTCATTTTCATATATTTAATAGCTCTCAAACTCTGCTGCTGATCTAAGTAAAATGTGGGTAATTGGCATCATTGCGTGTGCTCAAATTTGAGAATATTTCACACTAAAGACTTAAGGTGAGTCGCACAGCTGGATAAATAGTGCTAAGTGGAAGGGGTTTTAATTCTGGCATGTTAAATCATTTGAATTGTTATGCTGGACTGGATCACCTGTGTCTGGAAAGGAAAACACAAGACTGAGAAATATTGCACATATTAATTTAATTAAAAAATATATATGTTACATTATTCTTGTCGAGGATGTGGTTATATGTTTAAGTTCTGAACTTGTTTGGTTTAAGTTAATAATTATTCTAGGAACATTACATTGACAGATGATAAATATTCTAACAGTCTGCGGAGTACATAGGATCACTCTGGTTCCTGAATTATTTTGCACCTCTGGGAAAGTAAGGAGATCCCCAAAGTTATAATATTTGCCAAGGGGAACATGTCTGCATCACATTGCCTCTGCAGTTGAGTTATTTCACTGGAGAAAAAGTAGCGTTAGCAAACATCAGTAGGCTTCATCATCTGGATACCATAAAAAAAAAATGCTTTGGCAATCTCAGTGTTGCTTGTTGAGATATTTGAGACCGACTGGCCCAGCAAGCAGAACAGCGTTTCCAATTGAACTGATTAAAATGTATTTGACGGAACTCATTAAGACATACTGTACAATGCAGAACTTCTAAAAGCTTATTTCACAGTCACAAAGCACTTTGATCATCTGGTGCAACTACAGGAGCGGTTAAAGAGTTAGGTCACTAAGGAGAAAGAAAGTCACTAGATCAGTGAACCATTCTCTATCCCTAACATTGCAATCCTAAGATAAAGATGCACCTAATGCCATTCTCACTCAGGCCTGCTCCCCCGTATTTGGAATATGGGTGTTTTGCAGATACAGGAAAACGTCAGAGAGAAGTCAGCTGTTTGATGAAAATGTTGCATTTTGGAGTTCATGTCAAGACGCTAACCGATGATCAAACCTTTTATTTGGAATTTAATTCCAAGTACTCCCACTTTTTTGCGTTGTTTGTTTCTAGGCCTGTGTGTCTTTGAGCTATAGAAAAGCGATAAGAACACACATTAACACAGATCATCACAAGTAAACCCTCAGAGGTACAACTTGATGCAGTTAAAGGAGAAATAACCAATCACAACTTTGGCTTTACTGAAAACCTTAACATGATTTGCAGCTAAGTTAGAGCCCAGTGAGCATGTGTGTTATCCAATTTTCATTGTTCTTTGGGATTGAAGTGATGTTCCAAATCATCTTATAGGCACAGCTAATGTAGTTTCAATTGATCACAGGTTTGAAGGAGAACCATTTTCTCATTGTCTGTCAGGTGCCCGAGGAAAGCGTGGAGCAAATGTGTACATCTCACAGAAAACTGAATATGTGAGCATGAATATTAGGAGTTTTCAAACTGAGCCCAGGTGATAACTGCATTTCTCTCCATTTACAACAAGCCACTCTTCCTGAGCCAAGCATACTCCATGAAAACCTACTTCACCATAAGTCCCAGTGGGTAAAATAAAATACTGCACTTCTCCGTATTGACTGAGTAAAATGAAATAATCTATCATGCATGAACAAGCTCTAAATGAAATAATAATGTCCTTAGCAGTGAAAAAACGGATCGGTGGTACAGTAATTGAGCAGATTTATTTCCACCCGTTGGAAAATGGGAGGAGAGGGAGGTAGCGGTAGTCTGCTGAAAACTGCCCTGCTATTTTATTTAATCTCATATTGGAGGAATTATTGGCTGGTAATCTATTGTTAAACATCATTTAGGGTGATGGATTGAGAGCGTCAAGCTTTTCCCCACGTAATCAATTCATATCTCATTAGCACGTATTATTTATGATTCTCATAATGTCCCTGCAGGGACAGAGCTGGGGGAGAGTCGGCCCCACTGGAAGCCTTAGCTGTTGCTAAAATGAAGTGTGACATACTGTAGCTTATGACCTAATAACTGCATATATAAAAATGCTTTTGCTTGCAATATTGATTTGTTTCTGGCCACTCTAGAAAGAAATAGGGAAGATTAAGGGTCAGAGTGCTCCCTTTCCCCTTTAGCACTCAGAAAACAGATTGCAAGGGAAGAATAATAGCAAATCTGTAGAGTGTGCAATATGTGTTTCCTCACATTATCAAAACAAAACCTCTCTATGCGCATCTAATTTGGGTATATCATACACAGAAATTAAACTCATTATGATAATTGCTGTGTCAATCTATAGAAGGGAATACTTACTACACAGTGAGTTGCAGCTTAATTATGCACTTTCCATCACAACGAGATGGAAGATTTTTTTTTTGTATTATTGTTAATGTGGAAAGGCCAAAAAAAACTGATCCAGCTACAGTAGTTCACTCTGCTGGTCCCCAGAGCTCCAGATCCTGCTGGGGTAAAAATGAAATGTAGCAATGAAAAATAGTAATTAATATTACACTGGTAATGCAGCACAATAATATACTTCACATCAGTAAGATCAACATATTGCATTTTAGAGATGAAAGAAAGAATGGGTCATCAAATGTTGGACCATTAGCGTGATTTCTTTCAAAGCAAAAAAAAGAAAAAAGCTGAATGATTTTTTTTCCTGACAAGCTTGAGAGGTCTTAGGTCTGAGAAATGTGATCAATATCCTGGACAGGGGCATGCTGAGCTGCAGGAGCTTTCCTTCTGTTCACTGAGCCAGCACAGAAAAGGAAAAGTGTCATATTGTGATCTTTATCCAGTAATCGTCCTGACACACAGTCAAGTGATATATATGTCCGCTCATTTGCTCCGGGGCTCTATGAGTGTCCGCAGTGTGAAGCACAGATATAACATCTCTGCTGAACCCGAGGGACACTTGGTGAGAGAAAAGGCTTGAAGCCAAAAGGGAAAAGGGGGAAAAGTCAATTATACACGAATTATGTTAAATTGAACATTGTTGTTTAAAAAGAAACTGTTAAAAAATGGATGGATGCTGGTGACACGTCCCTTTGATGACTTCATGCTTCTTTTCAGAAATCACACTAAAAAAAAAAGGTTTATCTAAGAAGGTGCACCACCTGTTCCAAAAATAACACTCAAGATCTGGCAAAGCACGCGAGCCAGCTTCTCAAATCTAAATGTCTGAGTTAATGTGACATTAACTCATGAGCATAAGTTATTGCACTTTTGTATAATCAAAAAGAGCATAGCTGTGTTACATTAAAAACAAGAAAGGGTTCAACTTGTTATGATACAATGGACAGAGAGAAAAATCAGTTGGCATAAGGACTGTCTTGGCTGACCTCATCATTATAAATCATAATGCAACAAGCGACCATGAGTACATGTGTGTAAAATGCTGTTTTCTTTGTAATCATCACTTCTTAGCCAAAATAGAGTGCCTCACATTGTGCTCCATTCTGTAGGCGGCAAGCACTGCTAAATACTGGGCTGATATCAGATCTGTGAATTACTTCCCGAGGCTCCTCCCCACAGCCGCTGACGTCAGCGGTTCCAGGTTTGGGCTCAGGAGTTGTGCGGTGCGGTGCTGTGCTGTTACCAGTTTGTTGGCACCAGCGCCAGTCTGTTTCTGTCGAACACGCATGCCAATGGTTCTAGATTTGGCTCCAAAAGAGACACCCATAAACAAGCAATAACAGATGTTAACTTATACAAAAATCCTTACATCCCAAAAGATTTTAAGTGTAGCTGAAGAAAGCTGCAACCTAAATGATTTAGGAAATGTTTTAGGATATAAAATTGAGTGCCACCCCTGACATATTATCTCAATTTATCACTACGTCATATCATTATTCCCCCAATGCAGTGTAAGCACAAATATAGCTTCCGACAGACAGTCTGAGCAATATTAGAGGTCAAAACTAAGAATATTACTGAACATCACACAGATGTGTGTACAACTTCTGCTAATAAATCAGCATCAACAATTCATCTCCAGGTAAGATACAACAAGGATCATCCAGAACACAATGTAAGTATAAAAACACAAGAGAACCCAAGTTGATAGTATTACCAGAAGGTGGTTCATGGTTATGGATGAAACACAGGGATCTATGGAGTTTGTATGAACAAACAATGAAAATCGTTTTGCTGCTGATTGGGTATTAGGACCAAAACAGAGCAGACATGTCTGAACTCTTGAATTGCTTTTGTCTACTCCTTCTAGTTACAATCACTAAGGTTAGCATGTCAAGGTGGCTATAGCAATACCTTTTAATGTAACGTGGAGGGAAACTGGTTTGACTGTAAGCAGGGCCTTACCTGTTCAGATGGTTCCGTATGTTTGTGGACAGATGATCAAAAAAAACATCTTTACTTGCAAATACGGTCATTCTCTTTTACTTACACTTCGCACTGCATAGAACATCTTTTAGAAGCAACAGTATGCATCCAGAAGGAGCATTTCTTGCAGAGATGAGTCTAATGGTTTATTTTCAGGCAATATCTGTTCACTGTTTCATGTTCTCTAAATTAGCTCATCTTACAAGAAATAATGAAATACACATATATAATGTAGAAGTGGAAGAAGTGGGTCTCTGGGCAATGTTTTAACTTGTCACGTGTATAGTTACAGAGCAAATGTGGCCGTATTAAGACTTGAACAGCTTTGTAATCTGTCAAATTACTGACGTTCTCTTGACAGAAACTAGCGCTTTTCTGTCCTGGAATTTATGAGGATAAAGTTGGACACTGTCAGTTCAAGTACTCAATAAAATCTAAAACAATAAATACACTACATGCTCTAGAGTCATGCATTGTGAAATATATAGCAAATAGGGACTGATTGGGATGTAGCCTTAGACTCAGTGAGTTGCCCCAAATAACATTTTCAGAAAAGGTAAAAATTACATACTTGTACACAAAGATATTAAGCCTTTGTACCAGTTCAGGTAGTGTACTGTTCAGGTAGTGCTCTCCTAGCTCGCTGGTCTGTGTGTTTATGGCATGCTACAATTCTCTTAAAAGTATCTTCTATAACAAACATCAGCCCAGCAGCACACTTATTCGACCCCAGCGCTCATTTTACTCCAAGCCTGTAACACATGAACATCTGCAGGTACGAACCAAAGGGACCTCTCACAAGTGGCTGTACAGTAATGAGTAACTTAAAAGTTACACAAATAATGATAATGTAATGAATTGTAAAATAATAACTTGATAACTAATAAATGAATATCACAATCTAAAGGTTGTATGGTGTATGCAGGATGCCCCGAATGCAAAAGGTAACTGTGCGAGTAAGTGCAAGATAAGGTGGCCACTACTAACACCTTCTCTTATACAAAGCTGACATCTACTGGTCATCTACAGTACAATTTGATGATCCGAAATCATGAATAAATGCTATAAAAACAAATATAACATAGCTGGATAGATTATAAAACCCTGTCATTTAACATTAGGCAGCATCTGCATATATTAAACATGTAGTAGTGTAACAAGTGATCTTCTTTTCCTTCCAGACCTTCCAGAATTGATTCACTTTTTTTCATAACCTTCAGTTTTAAATTGTTAGTTTTTCCTGTGCTATTATATGCAGTATGTTGTATATTAACAATGTCATATTGTATACATTTCCTGTTCTTTCACCATGCTCTAGCGTGTGAGATGCATCTACTAAGTTATTCATAAAGTCCCATTACACCTTATGCATTTTTAATTGGCCAGACATAGCCTTTATGTCATGATATGGAGGCTTGCAATGAATATTTACTGTCCAATTATTAATGTCGCGGATGATTATTAATAACCCACGAGAATGTCACATTAAATTCCACCGCAGTATTCATTCTCCAACAGTCTGTGTCATAAATTTATCATAATCCAAAGCCTCCTTTTAATAATAAGTATATTTCTTATATTTTGACATTTATTTAAGTCATTAAACATTTGTATGTGTTCTCACTTGGGCTGGAGCACACTTTGGTGAACTCTAAGAAAAAAAATCAAGTAAGTCTGCATAAGGTCTCACTTCATTTGGTCCTCATTGGATGCTGAGTAGAATATCATTGATTTTCTTTCCTCGCCATACGTCCATTCGACCTTGAATGTTGTAGATGTTCATCACCCTTTCTCCGATATTTGCCCACCATCGTGCCATCCCATCCCTCACCCAGACCTCCTGTGCGTCTAAACGACGCACCTTCACCAACTCGGAGAGATCCCAGGCGACTGCAAGCTTCGCTTTGAGTTCAAATCTTAAGTATCAAAAGTTTTCTTTTACGCTGCAGTATTCAGCATATTTTGGAGTTCCTATTCATAATTCATGTGTAAATGCACAGGTTCCACTGTCAGGCAATGCCTCATGACACCCACTCGGCTCTCATCCTTACATAAGCTGCCTTGTGTACTGTCTGCTTCTAGCATTTCTTTAATCACATTTACAGCTGTAATACCTGACTGGTGGAGTGACAAGTGATACGATGGTGATACTGGACAAGAGGGGACATGTCTGCAGTCATGTAGTGAGGACGGTAAAACACTCAGTCACACACATTTATTTCCAACAAACAGTATTAGTAGGTTATATTAAAAATGTACATGTATTATATGCTAATGAGAATTGGTTAAAAAAAAGGAGAAGTTTTATAGAAAATGAGGCAGCATGTATGCAGTTCTGGTCTTCTTTATAGGAAGCTACTGATATCATTCTCTTTATTTCATGGAAGCCATTTTTGACTGAGGTTTGGCGATTGAGTTTCTAGATGGACGTCCTCTATTCTACAAGACACCTGTCTCTTATCTCCCTCTTATCTGTGAGGATCGAAGCATGCAGACTCTTGAATTACCTATCCATACAATGTCATCTGTTTGTCCCCCAAGTTGGTGTAACCCAACCTTGAAATCAGAGCCGCCTAAAATAAATAAATGAAACCCTAATCAAAAATGCTACTCTCCTTTGGATGAGTGTCAAAGAGGAAGGATGATCCGTCCTGATTTGATTTTGTTTCCAAACCACATGATGCATTCGGACAATTAAAATTTCAGCAAGTCATTCGCTGATAGCCCCGTGAGTGAGTGCCGCTGGGCCGGGTCCTGGTTTTGGATTTCTTGCGGTTCCGCCGACACTCTGAGGGCAGGTTATTTATTTTGGCCCTCTGCCACATCTGAGAAAACCATGTTTCTCTTAGTGTGTGTCTGGAGTCAGAGCAAGGTCAAAAGTGTTCAAAGACCAGTGAAGAGTCCCAGCCCACTTTGGCGCAGACAGGTCTGCTGTATATTCAGTGCTATGTCCACCACAGTGGTGAGAAAACTACAAGTAGTGTTTCTGTTTTTGAATTTAATGCACATTCTTAGACTCGGTGCAGCACCAAGAAGTGAGTCTGCTGCACTCTTACTGTGTATATATAAAGATGTGTGACACTTTAGAATAGCACCAGATTAATACAGTGAAATATGCCAACTTTGGCCCATGTGTCATTGTGGCTTGATTAGCTGTTTTCCTGTTTACAGTATGGAAGAGATTAGAACTAAATCAGTGATTGGATTTGTATGCACATTTTCTTCCATTTCAGTGCTGCTTTTTTTAACAGATGAGACTCTTCTGACAGCACATGATGCACCTGTAAACGTGATCTTTCTACAGCATACAAAATAGTTGAACATACAACAACAATAACGGGGAAATGTTTGGAATGCATCTCATCCATTCGAGACCTGTTTTAGAGTTAGCTTTTTCATTTTAAATGCTGTTTACTTTGGGCGCCAAAATGTGGCTGCTTGACTAAGATTAGGTATCAAAAGAACATGGTAATTATTAGGAAAAGATCACGAGTTCAGTGAAAAGACAGCCTTAAGCATATGTTACAAAACTAGTTCATGACGCCACCACACGTCATGTAGGCTGTGATGTTTGTGCTCATTACAGTGGATGATAACTGCTGCTGAGCTGGTTATAAAGCAGAGGAGGGCATCTGCTGGTAATGCAACCTCCATTCAGCTGGCTGAATAGGTTGAAAATACTGCATATTATTGAATGGAAAACAGTTATTTTTGTTTTTATTTAATGTCATTCACTGGTTTTCTATAAACTCTTAACCATTTATTTATAATCTTGTTTCCATCCATTGCTTCCCTGTGGCCAAGTAAAAATATTTTTTCACCCATGTCACCATCTTAGCTTTGTAGGCTAGTGTGACTGTGTGAACATTAAAAAGCAAGCCCACTGTGTAGGCTTTAGTTGAGACATTTTACCTCTCTGAAAGTGCGGCATGAGGGCAGAAAGTTTTCCGTGGAGGATTAAAGAAAAAGCAGACTTTCTCGTGAGCGTCAGCTTGTGTGTATTTCTGTGTCCCCCGTGTGTAAAGGCCTGTGCTCAGAGAGGCTTGTGTGCACTCACTTGTGGAGTGCTTTGCAGCTAGTGCCGCAGTACAGATAAAAGAAAATGAAGCTGAAGGTGATTAAGATGAAGTCATCAAGTATAATCTGCTGCGGCAAAGCAACACTGCGGGGGACTGCTGCTGTGTTGGGCAATGGACAACCAGATATGGGTGTGCAGCAATCCGTGACACCCATTTACTAGGGGGGTCAGTCCACAATGAGAGTGACAGCAGTGATGATGTCATCAAAATGGGCCCTGGCGTGATGTGCTTGAGAACAATGCACAGCTATGGGGGAAATTGTCGATTTAGTAAGCAGTGAAGCATTGCAGCTGCACTACAGGCTGTGCATAATTCTGAGAAAGACATGTCTTTTTTTAAAAAGTGTATTGTTCACCATAAATAATGAAACACAAATGGTGTTCTGTACCTCCTGGCTGGCTATGCAGGGCTATTTTTGCTTTTCTCCTCCAATGGGCTTTTTTTACCCTTTGAATTTTAATCTGAGAGAAGCAAGAAAACACTCTTCAAAAGCAAGTCAACAGGAAATAACTAGATGAGCGCTCCTGAAGGATTAAAAACCATCTTGGAACTTTTTGGATGTGCAAAGCATTCTTGTCTGATTGTTTGAATAAGAAAGGTGCGCATTTCCACCCAGTCCTTTTTGTTTTGCCAGATAAGTGTTTATGGAAGTGATAAAAAAAATGAAACAACCTAAAGCACTTTATGGGCATTTATATCCCTAAATACACAGAATAGACTTAAGGCCCTTTTTAGAACAGAGACACACAGACATCATTGTATTGGTTAATACATGAATTACATAAATATTTATGCCAATGACATGTTTCTCATCTCACAGCATCACAGATTAATAAATCAAGTTTAACACAATTTACTGTATAAGCATGTTATCTTGAATAATGCCATTAAGGTTGCATTTTATTTGTGCCAAGCATCTCTTAAGTCACGATGCTGCCATCAAGTGGGAGACTTTCGGCAGTACAAGTTTTCTGATTGAAGCTCAAAGAAGGCGAGACCTCAGTGGACCTGTACGTTTTGCATCTCTATACCTGAACCTGCTGTTGTTGGTTATGTTTTGTTTTGTTTGTTGTTGCTGTGGCTCTAAGTATTGGTTTCTAGGCTGTGTGAATAGTTAAATTTTTTCAATTCACATCTCCATGAAAATTAAAATAATTTTATGTAGCTGATTCCCAAGATCACGAGTCTAAAGTCAAGCTAGTTGTGAGGGCGTACTGGGGCTAAATGCTAGCTAACGCTCTAACTCTGCTTGCCGTTAGGATGGTACCAAGGTGGATGGGAACGTTACTATTCATAACTATTCAATTCAATTTTATTTATATTGTACCAAATTACAACAAACAGTTGCCTCAAGGTGCTTTATATTGTAAGGTAAAGACCCAACAATAATTATACAGAAAACCCAACAGTCAAAATGACCCCCTATGAGCAAGCACTTGGCGACAGTGGGAAGGAAAAACTCCCTTTTAACCAGAAGAAACCTCCAGCAAAACCAGGCTCGGGGAGGGGGGCAGTCATCTGTCTGGGGCTGAGGGGAGAGCGACAGGACGAGACTTGCCGTGGAGGTGAGCCAGAGATTAATGATAACTAATGATTAAAAGCAGAGTGAAGTATAAACAGAGTGAAACGAGAGGAATGAAAAGCATTCAGTACATCATAGGACCCCCACCCTCAGCACCCTAGGCCTATAGCAGCATAACTACAGGAGGGTTGAGGGTCACCTGATCCAGCCCTAACTATAAGCTTGATCATAAAGGAAAGTTTAAAGCCTAATCTTAAAAACAGAGAGTGTGTCAGACTTCCAATCCAAACTGGGAGCTGGTTCCACAGAAGAGGGGCCTGAAATCTGAAGGCTCTGCCTCCCATGCTACTCATAGGAACCACAAGTAAGCCAGCAGTCTGAGAGCGAAGTGCTCTATTGTGGTACTATGAGGTCTTTAAGATAAGATAGAGTCTGATCATTCAAGATCTTGTATGTATAAAGAAGAATTTAAAATTCTGTTCTATATCTAACAGGGAGCCAATGAATAGAAGCCAATACGGGCGAAATGTGCTCTCTCTTTCTAGTCCCTGTCAGTACTCTAGCTGCAGCATTTTGGATCAGATGAAGGCTTTTCAGGGAGCTTTTAGGACAGCCTGATAGTAATGAATTACAATAGTCCAGCCTAGAAGTAATAAATGCATGAATTAGCTTTTCAGCATCAGTCTGAGAAAGGATGTTTCTAATTTTAGAAATATTGCACAAATTCAAAAAAGCAGTCCTACATATTTGTTTAATGTGTGCATTGAAGGACATATCCTGGTCAAAATGACTCCAAAATTTCTCAAAGTGTTACTTGAGGCCAAGGTAATGCCATCCAAAGTAAGTATCTAGTTAGACACCATGTTTCTAAGGTCGAGTAGGGTCAAGTACAAGACCTTCAGTTTTATCTGAATTTAGAAGCAGGAAATTAGAGGTCATCCAGGCCTTTATGTCTTTGAGATATTTCTGCAGTTTAACTACAGCAAAGAGTTTCAGAAAAGGTTATATACAACTTTGATCTGCAGTACTGGTGGTACAAAAGCTGTGTAGAGAATCCTTTGGAGAAATTGATAATAGTTGTAAACTGCATAGCAAACATTTGTGAGCTTGTGAACTACAAATGTGAAGGGCTTACTGTTGCTTCAAGAGCTTTCATTGTCCATGGAGACTCAAGCAGATAATTTCCTCCAGAGAGAACACATCTCCTGTTGTGTGCTACCAAGCTGCAACCGTCAGGGTTGAAAATTAAGCTGACACAGAGGTGCCAAAAGCTGCAGCTCAAGAACAGACCAGTCCCAACAGACTCTTGTGTTAAAATGCCCAACTTAAAGGCATGACAACATGGTGTAACTGGACCTCTTCACCATAGTTGTGCTGTTTTAAAGTTGTATTTGTTTTGTTTTTTTGGACACTGCCTATGTTTTCATTTATTTTCAGTCCAGTTATTGCAGCTGAACATTTTCAGAGGAATGTTTAAGTTTTGTTTTTTTGTTTTGTTTTGTTTTGTTAAGCCAAGCATAAAAAAAGCATCTAAGTCGGTGTTGAAGGATGAATTGTGTTTTTAGGTGCTTTGTTACTAGCAGCCTGTCACAAAAACACATAATATTTTCCCATTGCTTTAGTCACGTCTATGAAAAATGACAAAGATAACGCAAGTTGACAGGCATAAAACTGTATGTTTGTACCAACAAGGGGATTCCCAAAGAGCCATTAGATGAAAATTTGGCATATCTTGGGATGTTGTGAAGTATGTCCTTAAATAGTTGGAGGAAACTGATCAAGTGGAGGACAAAAAGAAAAAAGAAGCGGCGGATCTTTAAAAAATAAACATAAACAGTACCTGTATCGTTTTAGCCAGTGGTGTTGGGGATCTTTTCAAAATCGACGGAAAAAAGCTTAAGCTCAGGTTGTGTTGAAGAATAAAGATGGTCATACCAAATATAGATTTTCAATCTTGTTAGAATTTTACAAACTCTATTTTTGCCTAATTTACTGTATTTCAATGTATGTTTTAATAAAGCACTCTACCTATGTCACATTCATGATTTTTCTTTCCTTTTTTAGTTGTTATAAGAATTATTTATATGTTGACTGAATTAAATGAAAATAAAAATGAAATGAAATACAAAATGCAAAGAAATGGTTCATGGCTTTTACACAGTACTGTATCTGCTCTGGAAATCATGTGGTTTCTCCCAACACACACACGAAAAACTGTAAATTAATAAAACAATGGTGGGTTATTTTTCCTGTCTACTGCCCCTAATAATGATGGGCTAACAGCAGAGAATATGTTTCAGTGTAGGGATGGATAAATGATATCTTACCATTTTCCCTTATGCACAATAAAAAGATACATTGTGTCTTGAAAACTATATAATTGGTAGTTAAATGCCACATAGTCCAAAAGTATTAGAGTTTAACCAGCAGAGGTCACCAAAACTCTGTGAAAGAAAATCCAGGGAAGACCAGCTTATTCAAAATAATGTAAAATTTTCCTTAAAAAGAGAGATCCATCTTTGTATTAATACCAGTGTCACCACTGATTTAAATAAGGCTATAAACAAATTGTGCATCTGCTGTTTATTCTTGCTTGAAGGAAAGGTCACATGGGGGCAGCAAGAACTATGAGCCACAAAAAGCCAGGAGACGAACACCAATTGCTAGGGAAGCTTTTAATGCCCTGAAAGCTTAAAGCCAAAGATAGCAGAAAAATAACAGCACCTTTCTGAGCTTGATTTCATCGTAGCAATTACAGTAGCTCTGTCTGGTCGACAAAAATGATGAATCAGCAATCCTTGCTCTCAGAGTACGAGAAAAGGACTGCAGGCTGTCAGAGATACAGTAAACCTGATTACACTTTGAACCAGACACCATGACGAGCATCCACGCAAAAGAACATGACCTTTCCTTTAAAACATCGTCCTTTCTCTGCTTAATGGGTCTGATCTCTCTCTCTCTCTCTCTTGCACACACACACACACACACGCACACACACACACACACAGCTTAATATTTCTAAAGAAGAAATGTTTAATAAAAGGTCCAAAGCAGTTGCAGTAATAAGTCTGCCTGACAACCTGGACTTCACATTCAGCTAATTGGACTTTAGAGCAGTAATCTTCCAGCAGGGTTATTGCAGTAGCCGGCGGGCACTGGCTCAGTATAAAAAAAATAAATTCAATTCAAGAAGTAAGTAGACCCAAAGAGGTTTGAGCAGAAAATGTAACTGTTAATAATCAGTGATATCTAATCTAATTAATTAATCATTTTAAGCTTTAGTAGATCCAGTCAGATTACATTTTTTACACTTAAGCACAGCTTCTAATTTATTCAGCAGAGATGTTCATTACACTTCCAACTGCTTTGAAACAACTGTTGTTGTGAATTAGCTCTGAAATAAAAGCGAACTGAGAGCTGAGAGTCCTCGCTTAAAATTTGCGAGCTGAGCTGTGAATACAGGCCGTGAAGAGCTATCACGTTAGTGTTTGTTTAATGAGCCCAAATTCTGGGTCAAAGAGACCTGGCCTGTTTCTGTGAATATAAAACACCACACACATTTCTGCTCTACTTGTGCTTTACATCACTGTAACCTTTTCACAATGAAGCATTAAATGAAAGCAAAGCAAAAATGTGTTCCCGTTTATGGAAGTTTGATATGTCCTATGCAATTAAAACCATAAAACCTCAGCTTGTGTTTCGGCACAAGCACACATGTGCACACATACATAAAAATATGCTCCCAACTATTGAGGAGTAGCTGTTTAGTGGAGCAAAACAACTGCCAGATGTTCAGAGGAATAGCTGCATAAACTCAAGACAAATCGTGTTAGCAGCTCTTTGAAGCTGTAATTAGCGCTGTTTCCCACATTAGCATTAACTTGCTGCTGAAGTTCAGGTTTAACAGCTTCACTGTGATTTTGAGACCGTATGAAAAGAATTAATCTGGAATTGATACGTTTGATTTTTCTCTCCGTTTTGATGCCTCTGAAACTTGGCAGTTGACCCACAGGCTACAGGAGACATTCACATACAGTATGTAAACACAAATGTAGTATCTTATGCAAATGCAGGATAATAGGGGTTAACCACTGGTAAAGAGTTACAGCTTTTTGTAGAAAGTACTGAATCCACTTAAGGATAGTGGTACAAATAGATCAGGCTTAATGTTATTAAATACCCCTAAGATGCATTGAATGGATTTGCTTTATTAAAGTAAGTATGCTGTAATGTATGTCCTATATTTCACAAGCAATAAAAATATCTGTGCAGGGTTTGGGTCTACGAATTTAAACACTTGAATATTTTTGTATTTGCTGTGCTTATACATTATATACAGACTTAACATCTAATCTGAAAGTTCAAAGCCTAATGCTGTACAGAGAGTGAATTGTTCACGTGCTGCAGCTTGGTATCAGCATGGAGGTACGAGCTCAGAACTGTTGTGTAGTGGTGGTACACTCGGGTCATTTTGTGGACTTGGGTTCATCTGAGTCACTGAATGATGTGACACCCCCCCCCCCCCACATAAGATATAACTAGGGTTACCCATTTTCT
>VUQK01003203.1:34673-48008 GCA_015106715.1 Bujurquina vittata | reverse complement strand
CTGCAGGTAAGCATCAGTGACAGTGACAGCGAACAGCGAAAGAGGAGACAGTGTTGAGCAATCAGCTGTCGTCAAATTCTTTTCAATAAACAGCTTCTCCCACTTTTTACCATACACTCCACTCTTCTCTAAAATCCACTGACAGCACTGACAAAGCTCAAGTCCCTCTCTGCCTAAAACTTGAAATATTATATTTTCCAGAACAAGCTTTAGACTCACCTGGGAGTCCAGCATCGGTGGCAATAAATTAACATTATTTCTGTTTCTTGTACTTTCACAAGTCTTTTCTACACATGAGCTCAGTGGTGGAAGAATTTAGATCCTTTACATAAGTAAAGGTATCAGTATCACAAAGTAAAAGCACAGAAGTTGTTTTTCATTGCTACTGGTAGACTTGTATAAATCTGAGCAAAAGATTGCACAACTCTCACCTGAAAACAGCTGTATAGCTAAATATGCTGAGCCTTCAATCCATCATAATCTTCAAGAAAGAGGAAATAATTCTGTAAAATGATGTAAAATCTAGTCAACTAGTGTAACACTACATAATTATAACAAAATGGGCAGATTTCCCACCATAATGTAATTAAGTGGAGGGCTACTTTATACCTGTTTAACATTCAGTTGCATCATTGAGGTTTTTCCTCCCTGTGACATTTTTTCTCCTCCCAACCATGCTGCACCCAGGTAGGAGACCCTATGTCCTACCAAAGGGAGTCGTGGATGATGGAAAAGGATGAAAAGCTGCAGACAGTGCCAATTCTCCACATGCAGGGCAACGCTCTGGTCAAACAGAAGAAATACAGAGAGGCTGCCAGCAAGTACAAAGAAGCCGTCCTGCTGCTGAAAACTGTCCAGTCTAGGGTGAGTGAAGAGTGGTGGAATGAATAGTGGGACGTGGGAAAGGTGTTTGTCTGTCTTTCTGTGCGTAGGGAGGGGCCTGCATAATGAGTACTGTGGAAGTTTGTGAATTCCGAGGTCTCCTCAGGATTTGGGGTTTTTGGGACATGCAGCTCCTTCTTTTCCAGTGGGAGATTCCCGTTTTCCTGTTTTGCTCTGCTTCACTGTGTCCCTGATTACGTGCAGTCGGGTGGGAGGCTGACAAAGGAAAGAAAAGGGAGAGCTGTCTTCGATACGAGTGGGGAAGGTGGGTGGGTGGGAGTGGGGTGTCAGGATAGCGCCATACTGTAGGGAGAGGTGAAGCTGTGTTGAAGTGAACATGCAGGAATTTTAGCAGCTTTAGCCATATTTGCAGGTTTGATGTTGAAGTCTTCCAGATAGCTGGTCTTTGTTTAAATACATAGTTAAAAAAAATGCTATTTAATCTTATGGCTTTCATAAAATTATTTAAACACATTCTAGCTGCCAAGCAACACAGCTACACTATATACATGTTTTTGGTCTTTCATTTCTGCATACTTGTGTAGGAGATGCCGGGTGATATAGACTACATTAACTTGGGTCGAATGATTGTCCCCCTGGAGCTGAACTACTGCCAGTGTATGTTGGAGCTGGAAGAGTACTATGAAGTCATAGAGCACATGGATGAACTGCTGAAGAAACATCAAGGTAAAGGCACATCCTAGGGAAGGAAGGACTGTAAATGCTTATTCTGATTTTTCTCTGTTTTTCTGGTTAACAGACCCCCACAAGAGAATCAACAGAGCACACTTTTTCAAAATATTTTTTCCTATGTCACCCAGAATCACATTTGCACGGTTGCATCAACAGGGTTAATCCTGTGAACAGAAGTAGTTCACCAGTGCAGGGCTGTTATTCACTCTTTCCCTCCAGAGGTTTGAACCAGCAAAAAATGCCATATGTTCATAGTTCTCTAACCTCCAGGGTACTGCTGTGCCCAAATTTTGAAAGGGGGGGGGAGCTCAAATTCTTGTTCTCAGCTTTTGTTAGCTGAGCTAGTGTAATTTATGTATGAGAGCCCTTACTATTTAAAATGATTCCAAATCTTTATTATCATGTAGTTTCTACAGCTGTAAAAATGCATCTTTAGGACTTTAGTTTTGTGCTTACACAGCCCTGGCAACAGTAACTATGTGAAAGTCTAATTCTAACAGTGCAAAGTCACTCAGAACAGTCTTAAATGGAATATCCTTAAGATTGTCCTACAATATCAACATAACTGCAGGCATCATTGAATCCCTGACTGTTCTAGAGGTAATTAAGTTCATATTTTCTTTTCCAGTTGACTTAAAGGAATTTTGACATTTTGATGAATTTGATTATTTGCTTTCTTGAAAAGAGAAAGGAAGAGTGATGCCACTCATGTCTGAATCTTAAATATGAAGGGATGCCAGACAGCCCTCACAGCCTTCAGGCATTGCTTTTTTGTCTTTTAAGCTAAATTAGGATAATGTTGCCTCATCTGTGAATGCTGTTTGATGTAAAACTCATAAAAAAACAGCAAACATTTTGAGCTATTCTTTGTAGTCATCAAGTACATGAAATATTGTGCAGTGACATGCAAAATAAAGGCCTGTACAGTTTACTTTGCACCTCTTGATACAGGCTCAAGAATAACAGTGATTTTGAATTGTTGCAAAAAGCCGGCAGGTGAGGATTTGATGCCTGTTCTGGTTTTACTGCTGCATGTTGTAGCCGCAGCAGTCTTTGCTGAGAGGGTGTACGTGGGCTGAGATTGACATTAATGACAATTTTAAAGCTGGAGCAGCCCTGGGTATTGCACTGTCATACCCATGGCTACTCAAAATCCTAGAGGAGCCTCTCAATGCTGGCAGAGTCTTCACTTCAGAGCCTCATGAATTATGCCTCTCACCCAGAGACAGGATCTGTTGAGGCACTCTTTATATTACTGTCTTCTCCTCAGCCTGGATCTTTCACTTCTCCAGTACATTTGCCTGTCGTGTGTTTGATTTTAGCATCATTTGTGATGTGGGGCTATATATCAGTGCACTTTGTCACATTATGGTACCTTATTGTTCTTTTAAGGTAAAAAGAAAAAAAGTACTCATAAGAAATTTCCCAATGAAGACTTGTTCCTAGGCTGGTGTAAGGAGAAGATTATGCTGAGTCTCTTGGAATTTAGTGGAAGTTGGTGTAATGGCATCTGAAATGATGACACTGTGTGTGGCAGGAGGCGGATATGTGTAAACCTGCATTTAAGCGAGCACAAAAGTGAAGCATGAATACGGTGGGTGGGATTTTCTGGGCTCCCCTGACCCAGTTTGAGCAGCTGTCACAAAGCTGCAGGCCTCTTTACGAAGCTTAAAAGAATTTATCCCCCACATAAGCACTGATACACCTTTTTCTACTCTCTTATTATCCTTAGTTTCATTTTCCCTTTTGTAGCCGTGTCTTAGTTTCATTTCACACTTATGTCTCCTTTTGCTCACCACCCTACTTGCATTCTTCTCCCTGTTGTTGTTCCTCCTGTCATCAATATCACGTTGTCTGCATGAGTTCCTGTCAGCCACTTGGCTGCTGATTCATCCCTTCGTCCCATTTATTCTTTAGAAAAGGATCACTGCACTGTCTCTGCTTTGCCAGAGGCGACGGTGAAATCTGTTTAACTGCTGGCTGAACGAAGCTTTAGCGTAGAGGGAAATTAAATGCAGAGAAACAGGAAAATTCAATTATAAGTGTCTATCTAAACTAAACATAAACAGAGGAATTGCAATGTGTTAGCATGATGTTTGTGCGCATTCACTTTCCATTTAGGGAAAAATGCAGTTGCTCACTTTTTGGTGTTTTATTAAATCCATGAAAATCCATCTCTGTTCATCAATTTTTTTTTTTTCTCTGTGAAAATACTGAAAAACACCGTTCTGGTTTAAATTGGCTTAGATGTAACTCAACACCTTCTTCTCATTTAATATGTGTAGAGGTATGAATATGCAAATTTTTTCCCGCCTCCTCCATCAGCCACTTGCTTGCAGCCTGCCACCACACACTCCCTGCGCACAGTGGTGGTCCAAACTGCAATACTGTGTGTTTTGTTAAGCACAGGAGGAAAAGTCCGGTGCTCAGTTTGTAAAGCAGGAGCTGTACAGTGAAGCTGCCGCTCCCATGGGTCAGGGGAGCAAAGAGTTAATGAAACACATTTAAAAAAATAAGAAGATAAAAGCAGGGTCCTTTGAGCCTAGTGGACAAAGACTAGATGCAAGATTTAACAAATACAAACAAATAATTTAAACAACTTAATATTTGGGGAGCTTTTACTGCACTTACAGTAAGGTCTCACAATGAAGTCTGAGATTTTTAGGTGTAATGAGTTTACGTGATGTCAGAGTCCTGTGATTACACTTTTATGCCTATTTGAACTTTTAGTTATTATGTGGATGATAATGTCCCTCAAAGTACAATAATTTTAAGCATCTTGACATCCTCTTAACATGGCAATGCTGCACAGCAGCGACTATACTGAGTTATGAAGCTATTGATGTGTTGCTAGGATTACATAAACCAGATTATGAATATGAGCTTCACTGAGACTGGTTTCTTTCAGCGTTTGTACCGATGTCGGAAATCCTTGAAAATGCCTGGATTTTAATGTTGTGTTTTCAATGTTTGAAAAGTGATTGAATTTTGGATATGGTGCTTGAAATTGTAATCATATTTTAAAATAAAAAAAATAAATAGTTCGCTTATAAGATGGAGAAAGAAGTCAGAACGTCTAAAATGAAAATGTCGGCGCCTGGGCCTGGCCTGCACGTCTGCATGTGACCTGTGACCCTAGGTCAAAAGTTACCCGAGAGAAAAAGTAATCCGCACAAATAATGTCATCCCCCGAGCGCAGGCATTCATTCCTCGCGAGTAAATTCAACAACTTGCAGAACTCAGCAGACGTGCGCACAAAGAAACATTGCACACACGACTACACGCAGTGCACGAGCTGCTGCAGGTTCGCGGTCTCGTGAGGAAACCGCGACTCTGTTTATACTTCACTCTGTCTTTAATCATTAGTTAATCTCTGTCTCTCTTCCACAGCATGTCTTTTGTCCTGTCTGTCAGCCCCAACCATCTGCGGCAGATGACTGCCCCTCCCAGGGCCTGGTTCTGCCGGAGGAGTCTTCCTGTTAAAAGGGAGTTTTTCCTTCCCACTGTTGCCAAGTGCTTGCTCATAGGGGGTCATTTTGACTGTTAGGTTTTCTCTGTATTATTGTGGGGTCTTTACCTACAATACAAAGCGCCTTGAGGCAACTGTTTGTTGTGATTTAGCGCTATACAAATAAAACTGAATTGTACTGAAACTTTACGCACTCGGCGATGAATTCTACTTCCGTGAAGAAACTGACTTTTGACCGTTTGGGCGGAGACTATGGGGCCTAATGTGATTGGTCACTTTGATGGATGGTTCATTTTACTGCATTAGACCGAGGAACACTGTGGCAGCATCATAAGTGCTGTTTTAAAACGTATTTGCTCACAATCTGGACAATAAAGTTTCCAGAAGAAACTATCTGTAGTTATCTTTTTCTTGCAAGGGACTTGTGGCATAATACCCTCTTTTTAATGTGATTAAAAAATGTGAAATAATTTTGAGGATATATGTATTTGTATAAAAATGTATCCCAGTGTTAATGTGCTGGAAAATCTTAAAAATGGACCTTGAAAGTAAAAATGGTTTAATATGACCCTGGATAAGGTGTATGAACCCTGTACACATGGTAGCTGTTTATTAAACCTAGCCTCAACATTCAGGATTCAAAAACTTTGTAAATTACACAATGTCAACCCCACATGGAGCATGACATTCTGAAAAAGAGGGTGACATTTTTTAAAATGATCATTTCATTGTGTTTTTTTTCTTGCCTCTTCTGTTCTTAGACTGTGTTAAAGGCTACTACAAAAGAGCCAAGGCCCACGCTGCTGTGTGGAATGAAAAGGAGGCCCGGAGAGACTTCAACATGGTCGCTCAACTCGACATCACTCTGGCCCAGCTCGTCTGTCGAGAGCTGAAGGCCCTGTCGGAGCACATGAAGGAGAAATACTGGGAGGAAAGGGAGCAATACTGGAACAAGCTAGAGAAGAATGAAAACAAGAATGGAGTGGAGGAGGTAAAAAGACATGGGGAGGAGGGCACGGAGAAGGAGAGAGGAGAGATAGAAATGGGAAAACAAGAAGATGCTGAAAGTGTGACAACAGTGGCAAGTAATAAAGTGGAAGAAGAAAATGGTTCAGGAGGGTCTCCCCCCCAATGTGCTGAGGTTCATGAAGAGGAACTGAGGGAAAATAAGCCTACACTGACTGAGGGAGCTGCTACCAAAGAACAAGCGAGCGCGTCTGCAGTGAATTTAAACACTTGCAGTACAACTGAAGGGAAGGACTGGCAGCAGATGTTACGACTTGTCATGTTGCTGCAGAACGAAGGAAACTTTCTCATTAAAGAAAGCCACTTTCAAGAAGCTTCAGGAAAGTTCAAGGAGGCTCTCGAATATGTGGACTTCCTTCAAAATAAAGTAAGTGTAATTGGTGATTAAGTGAGGGTTTGTAAAAGCATGCGAGTAATTGTCCTTTCCAGACAATCGAACGTTAAGCAGAGCTTTGTGTTGTGGTGACAGCGCTCAGATGGACATATCACATTAACAACCACCAGTTCAAACCACTCTGAGTGATGAATAGAAAGTAGTCTTTTAAAAGAGTCGTGGCTCACTGTGGCTTGTAAACTGTAATCTGTCATCGTTTCTTTTTCTTTTTACTGAAGAGCAGCTGTGGCATTGTAGGTATGCTGGCAAAGTGAAGAGCAGGGAAAGCACTAAAAATAACAGCTATCCACAGAGAGATCACTGTCAGTGCTCGCCTGTGCTTCTTTCCTCTTTCTTAAACTCTCTCCCCTCTGACACACCTCAATGTCTAACTCCCTCATGCCTTTTCCCCCTACTCTCCCACTTATTTCTCCTCATCCCATATTCCTCTGCCTCCTCTATCATTTTCCAAATCCATCCTTTTTCATCATTCCTCCCAACCCTTTGTGTCTTTGCCCCTCTTTTTGTTTCATCTTTTCAACATTTCTTTCGCCATTTATCACCACCACCACCTCCTTCGCTCGCATCATCCCACCTAGCGAGCCTTCATGTCACTCTCTTTTCTCTGCAGGTGGATCAGCAGGGTGATGACTGGGAGTCGCTGGAGAAGGTGCGTCTTCCTTTGACGCTTAACCTTAGCCAGTGCATGCTGGAGTTAAAACAATACCAGCAAGTTGTGGAGCTCAACAACAAGCTGCTGAAGAAACACAAAGGTAATATTAGAGAGAAAATGGAGTTTGATATAGAAATGGGTACTCGAGTATATAAATATACACTGTTTTACCTTTTTTCCCTTTCCTGTACACACCATCATTTTTAACCTCAAAAATATCAAGCTCTCGTGCCGGCATGGATGCCTGGCCCTCAGCAAACACTCACTTTCACAATGTAACAAACCTTGATCTTTTTGTTTACCAGGGAAAGAAGAAACCAAACATTCACAACCGCAATCTCTTTTGTTCCCCCAGCACCCAGCCATGGACATCACAGTCAAAAATGAATTCATTGTTTTCTTTTTGTTTGCGCTATGATGAATTATTAATAGTTAGGGTGATCTGAAATGGTTGTTCTTATGCTTTTCTTTCCCCTTCATTTACTTCTCTCCTGTGTTCGCCTCCTACGATATCTCCTGTCTCACTGCTGGCATTCAGTGCTGCTAATTCCTGTGGTATTTATTTTTATCCTCAACTTTTACTGCTTTTGAGTTTTAGTCTTGCCAGCCTACCAATCGGCTTGGCCTCCTGTGGTTTTTACGAGTCAATAGTACTGTCATTTATACTTATTCACTCTCTTTTCACATGCTTCTCAATAGGTAACTTCAAGGGAGTGTACCAGAGGGCTCGGGCTCATGCCGCTTTGTGCAATGAAGATGAAGCTCGAAGGGACTTTGATACGGCAGAGAAATTGGACCCGAAGTTCAAACCCTTTGTTCGGCAGGAACTGAAGAGGCTGTGTGAGCGTATGCGTGCTATGCATGGCGGGGAGAAAAAGACTTACTGGGACACAACACAACAGAAGTGGGGACCTGGTGGAACCACGGCCAAAAGTGCAGCCAGAAAGAAGAATGTGAAATTTCCTCCAAAAACCACAGAAGGGAAAACTAAAGCGGGAACTAATGCAGATAAGAAGACGGAAGACAGTAAGAGCCAGGAGAAGGAAAGCTCGGGGAAACGCCCCACTGTTGAGACAGAGAGAGTGGATGATGCAGAAATATTGAAAAATCCAGATGTGAAAGCAGAGCAGGGTAATAAAGAGCCAGAGCGTGGGAGAGTGAGTGGAGAGGGGTTAGATAATGAAAATATAGAAAGGGTTTTGGTTCATGAAGCTGGGCTGGATGTACCAGATAATCAAGCAACAGATAAAGATAGAGATCCTGCACCCAGCAGCTCAGGCAAAGATAATGCAGTGAGCAAGAGATCAGCGCTCGATAAGGGGAGAAAGAAGGTAAAGTGTCAATCAAGTGCTGCACCAGAGCCAAGCAGAACAAACCCAGGGAACAAAGCCAACAGTGGTAAAACAGAAAAGGGTGGCATCGCATCAGACTAGACCAGTGAGCTGAATTTTATGTGGAGAGAGCCAAAAGTTTAAGGTGGAATTTGAGGGCAGATTGACGAACTGAGAAAGGAAAAGCACTGTGGATAGAGGAAGAAACATGAAAAACAGGCAAGCCTCACAACAGGACATACTGATTCCTCCTTATACAAATCCAAATATAAACACAAAAAGAAAAATTAATATAAACAGCTTGCATTTGGCACCATTCTGACTTAACTTTCATTATTCAATTCTCAAAGGGATTAACTAGAGTCACATGAAAAACACGAGCAGACAAGGAGTTTGCCAAATACAAACTTTTATTTCTGTACACAAAGAGTAGAAAGCAGCCAGTAACCCACTTGTTATTACAGTAAAAAGCCTTTCTTCAGAAAACTTTTTATAGAGATTAAAAACTCCAGAGAAAAGACAACAAGAAGTGTTTTGAGTTCTGGACAAAAAACGGGAAATCAAAACTGTTAAAGTCAAACATTATGATTAATGAGGTATATTAATGGTGATTTAAAAGAACACACAAAAACCTCATTTCATCAGAAAAAAACAATTAGCGCGTCAGAGTAACAAACTGTTATGTGTTTGCATGACATTACAAGCGCATGTGTCCTTGTTAGCTATTTAGATGCATGACGGTAAACGTAGAAGCGAGGGTCTGACGCAGAGGCGGTAGATTGGTGATCGGGCTCGGAGAACCTGTTGGCCAACTACATGCACTAACAGAAGTCTGAACAGTGATAGCGGTATTCTCTGGGGCGACTCCGGCTTATGTAGAGAACCCTTTTTCACACAGCTTCAGTCATGCCACGGGGAGCAGGGTGTGTTAGAGTGAGTGGGGTAAATTAGGGAGCCACTAGCAGTAAAGATGAGACCTCAGATGATCACACAGACACATTTGTTTGGACGGTGGTGTCAAGCAGCAGCAGCAGCAGCAGCAGCAGCAGCGTGAAATGTCGGGGCAAACTGTGTGCGATGTAACCCTGTCGTATAACTACCTTGTCGATGTGTGTATGTGTTTGTCATTCTTCCGCCGCTATATGGTGTTAAAATAAACATGACAAGTGTTGACGTGCAGCCCTATGGGGGATGCCTCCTCTTCTTTTTCAAAACCTGTCACTGGGCCATCATCTTGTGTACCCACATAGAAAAGTATGGCAATACTGAGAGCAATGGGTAATCATCACTGTGTAATGAGATGTGTAAATACCAATAAATAAATGTCTATGAATAAACATTGCTTGTTATGACTTTTTTCTTTTTTTTTTTTACTCCCACAAGCTGTGCAGCTGCTCTTTGTTCAGAGTTGTGAGAGCTTTAAGAAAACAAATTCTTAAGCAGCGCTGACGCGGCAATGGATTCAACAAATAGTAATGACTATCTTCAGCAGCTTAACAGTGGTAGGCTTCAGTGGAGGTGGAAGTGAAGAAAGGGAGAGCTGTGTTTGGGAACCAAGGGACTTTCTTGCTTCCCTTAAGGCTATTAGCATTTGTATTATGAACGGCACATCACCTTTCCAACTTACAAACCTGCGGAGCTTCATCCTTGGGGGCAGTTCCCTAGCAACGGTATCAAAACTAACAGGCAGTGAGTGCTGAGGAGGACGGTGTCAAACGTGAGTGCTGTGTGCCTGGAGGAAGATCTCATAATGAATGCAGCACATGGGTTTCAAACTCGTGCGTGTGACGTCAGAGTGCTATTTTTTTTTTTAAAGTTTAGGATGGGGTCCTCAATGTGTATGTCGCTGTCTTTTCTATGAGAATGGGGTGGTTTGATTACAGAGAAACACACAGAACCACAGCTTCATTGTTTCAGGCAAACCCTAGTCCTGCTTCTGGAGCTTTTGCTGTGGCAGGCACATCAAAGTGGATCTCTCCCACCAGCCCTCAAGCAATAAATGGATTGGTTTTTTTTTTTCTGCCTTTCCTCTCTTGTCTCTTAGATCTTTACTCGACCAAGCATGCCCGGCATCATGGGTTCACTCATAAAAAGTCTTATTTAACTGGTTTCACCCTATGGATGTTCACATGCTGTGATCCCCATTTTTCCATTCCAGCTGTCACTTCCAATCAACCACAGGTCTATCCAGAGGACTGACAGACACTTGTGCACAAACACGAAGGCCTGATGCAACCTCCTTCCCTGAATTTAAAACTTACCGAACAAAGAAAAAGAGTCCAGATAGACTAATTCTTGTCTTATATGGATTCAGCTTGGTTTTAAGGCATTAATTGACTGTGCTGTTTAGAACATAATACACCCCATGATCCTGATATGATGAGGGTGACACCATTTCAACGACACATCCTTTTGTAAATCCAAAAGCAATTAAGTTTGTCATTAACATGAGGGGGAAATGACACATGCAGAGTCAGTAGCTACTGTTCTTTTCAAATCTACATGGAATGAAAGGATTATTAAGAATGGAGTATGTGTGGGACTGGGTTATCGTGGTGTGTCTTGTACCCCCCCCCCTCCCCCGGAGTGTCTGGAATTAGCATAGCAGAGGGGGCGGGGAGGCAGCTTTAGCTTTTAGGAGCTCCTTCTTTCTGTTTCTCTGCACATAGCAGGAGAACACTAAGATCTCAGAGCAGACGAATGCATGCTGATATTTATCAGCAGACATTTCCTAAACAAAACACAGCTCCATTCACAAAATAAATTGGCTTACCACTGAGAACTTGTTTATATCCTGCAAGATGAAATGGACCACCATTTTTATGAAATTGGCCTATAGTGTATTTTTGGTGATACATCACAGCACATGTTATCGATCATGCAGGGAGCTATTTGTGTGTGTGTGTGTGTGTGTGTGTGGTGGTGGGGGGGTATTGCAGATAGGGAGTGCATGTGTAGCAGCATACGTGTGTGCACGTACAGTGAGTGCAGTTAGTTCTGTACGGGTGTAAAGGGCTCACTTGGAAGAGGCAAGCAATGAGCGCGACAAGCAGTGAGAGAGGATTAGAGGGACACAGTGTGTGTATACAGAGGCGCTGTGCTAGCGGGCACTTTGGCTGTCTCAAATAAATCAGGGATTTAACTGATAATGTGTCATTCTGAAAAAGTAAATAAGCCCGTTGTGGGTGCTGTCAACTCCTTGACAGTCTGCACCACGCAGCCACATAAAATGTAGTCAGCCCAGCCCTGATCTAGCTTACACGGTTAAGCTTTAACTCACCTCCTCGTTTCAGAATACAAAAATAACAACCATGACAACACATTCAGGAGCAAAAAAGCAAAACAAACAAACAAAAAGATACAGGCATTTTTGACAGAAACAATGGATATCCTTCCTATTCCTTTTTGAGGTTCTTTTCATGGAAGGACCAATTTGTGCTGCGAATTGATATAAAGCTTCCCACCTCTGAATGACTACACAGATACTGGTAAACACAGTGTCTTGGCTAGGCATTTTCCATCATTTAAGTCTCTCCCTGACCTGCTGCTAACATTAGTTTCCTTTGGCTCGTTAACATGGTGTCAGGCTGCACCACTGAAGTTATGAAGCCCAGCCTGGCCAAAAGGACATCCGCCTTTAGCAGTTTGCATGAAAAAGGCTTTTAGTGCACAGAATTCCAGTAGAGGGTTAGCTCTGAGTATCATTGCCACTGCAGTGGTCACAGGGCCTGGTGTACTGTGGCCTGACCTCAGCTGAAATGAGCTCCTCCCTCTGCAACTAGGCATTCTTTCAGGCTTTCCGTCGGCTCCTCCAGGCACACTCAGGGTTAGATGTGTGAGGTGGTGCCTGAAAAAAAAGGATATAAAAGAGAAGAAAAAAACAAAACAAAACAGGGTTAACAGGTTTAAGAAGCACATGCAAAGGACCAAGGAAATGTTCTTGGCTATAACTAAGAAGGCCATAATTATGATAATCCCTTTCTTTGTTCAAATTGCAGGCTGTGGACTGCCCAGCAAATTGCATTTTAAATGCAGTGGGGCAGTGTGGCAAAGTGTGTGACAGTGATACGCTCTGTCTTTCTCAGCTGTAGTCACCCTCTTATTTTACTGCTCCTCTCTGCCCTTCAATCTCTACATCCCTACCCCTCGACTATCGATCCACAGCAGTACATATTTGCTCTCCTCTCCATCTCTCATGCTGCCGAGGGCCATGGGGGGAGCCAAGAGGCTGTATCTGAAGTGTGGAGAGCTACAGCAGCAAAGATCCATGCAGCTGAAACAAACTCACCAGGTTCTGAAGGGAAGACGTTTCTCAGCTGCTCAATGACCTCCTGGAGCTGCAGCACCGTGTCCTGCTCATGCTCCAAATCATCTCCTGGCACACACACACACACACACACACACACACATACACACACACACACACACACACACAGAAAATGTTACCCATCAGGGAAAGGATGAGGTTTCACATTTAACATGCATTTGTCTGCACGTGACTGACCTGCTGCTTCAGTGTCTGTAGTCTCTCTGCTGGCCGGCTCCCCATGGTGACCCCCTCCAGACACAGGAGAAGACAGGGTGGATGGTTCTGATCCGTTGGCCTCCGAATCATCTTTGGGCTGCTTTCAGAAAAGACTTCTTACCATTCAGTCTAAGTAATCACTCATACCTGTCATGTTTCAGACAGCAGGGTCATTTTGCCTTTCACACAGCAATGAATGTGATGTTTAATGGCACTCAGTCAGCAGTCCTCAAATGGGAACTCTGAGTAAAATGAGCAATTTTGCCCAACAGCTGTTCATCAGGTTACTGTGATTGGTGCTTTGATAGATAGATAAAAGCATAAGGAATTGCATAAGAAGCATAAAACAAAAAATACATTGAC
>VUQK01003203.1:5970-34653 GCA_015106715.1 Bujurquina vittata | reverse complement strand
GTTCATCAGGTTACTGTGATTGGTGCTTTGATAGATAGATAAAAGCATAAGGAATTGCATAAAACAAAAAATACATTGACAGCAGAATGGGTGCCCCAATTCACAATCAAAGGTGGATAATGTAACTCGATGATATTATATGCAACATTTCCATGGTTCGTATTGTTTTTAGTAACACTGTGGCAATACTCCAGAGGTGAGTGAGTTCAGTAGTTGCAGCAAAATAGAGGTCTCTGTAGAGACCGGGAGGGACTCATACATATATTTCTACAGACTGCAGACTCTACAGGTTTTATTTTCTGAGGAAATGAAACTGTGATATTGGTCCACAGAGAAAAGAATTCGAATAGCTCTTTTTTTAAAACCCAGGAATGTGTATCTCCTGCTCCCTCCCCTTCTCAATATCCAAGCAGGCATCCTGTTCCAATCCTTGTTGTCTTTCTCCTACTGTCACTTTCTCTTTACTCTGTGGCCTGAATGAGCAGTTTAGATACTCCCACTGACAACAATTTACACATTGTCATTATAGTAACCAGTAACTGTGTGTGTCAGCTCCGAGTCGCCTATCTCTTTGCCACACCTTTACTTTACACTGCAGTAAATCCTTTTATATGATGCTCCAGAGTGTATTAAGGCTTATCCTCTTTCTTAACTCCTTCTGTACTGTACTTATTTGTATTCCCATTCCATCTTTTACATGAACAGTCTGCACCTTTTTTGTACCTTTATGAGTACATTTCAAGAACTGCGCTATCTGGTATCTGCACTGTGAGGCATACAAATATCGAAAACCAGTGAACGTGAATTTCTCTCTGTGCCCTTTATTTAAACTGCAGCTACAGAAACTTGCAAGAACTCTAAAGTGCTGTGGAAAAGTATTTGCCCCCTTCCTGATTTCTTTGGTCAGATTTACATGTTTCAGATCATCAAACAAATTTTAATATTAGACAAAGATAACCTGAGTTATCCAGTTCTTAAATGAGGATTTAATTTATTGAGGAAAAAGTTGTCTAAACCTTCCTGGCCCTGTGTGAAAAAGTAATGGTTCCCTTATAACTGGTTGTGCAACCCTTGGCAGCCAGAACTGCAATCAGGCATTTTTGGCAACTGGCGTTGAGTCTTTCATTTTGTTGTAGAGAAATTTTGGCCCACCCTTCTTTGCAGAATTGTTTTAATTCAGCCACATCGGTAGGTTTTCGAGCATGAGTGGCCTGTGTGAGGTCATGCCAAAGCACCTCAATTGGATTTAAGTCCGGACTTGAATACTCCACTCCAAAACCTTAATTTAGTTTTTTTGGGGGTTTTTTTTAGCCATTCAGAGGTGTGATCGCTGGTGTGTCAGATCATTGCCCCTCTGCATAACCTAATTGTGCTTGAGCTTCAGGGTACAAACTGATGACTGGAGATTCTCCTTCAGGATTTTTTGGTAGAGAGCAAAATGATTCCATCAAGTATGGTAATTTGTCCAGGTCCTGAAGCAGCAACACTAAACACAGAGCATCACACTACAATGTTTGACTGTTGGTATGATGTTGGGATCTCTTAGCCTATGTCACTTTGTCAGACAGGTTTAATTTAAGGGATTTCTTGATTCAAAAGGTCTGGCAGTAATCAGGCCTCGGTGTGGCCAGTGAAATATTGTATACTCATTTCCAGATCTCGGATGTGTATCACTCACCTGTAGCAGTAGCTCCCTGAGCCGGCGCAGCTGGGACTCTAGCTGTTTGTTGTGGTCCTCCAGGATCTGCATACGGGTCTCCAAACGTGTCTTATGTTGGCGGAGGACCCGTGCCTCAGCCAAGAGCTCCTCATCTTGCTGCTCTCCCACTGTGGGTGAACCAAGACCTCCTTCGCCAGCCTCAGTTAGCATGGGAACTGATGCCGCCTCTTCGTGTTTCCACTTGAGCCTCCTGTACTCGCTCTGCAGCACCCTGGGGACCCGCAGTGGACGATAGATGGATGAGAACAGTCAAGCCAACTTGTTGGTGCAGCATGCAAAACATAATCCTACAACTTGGAGAATTATACTGACGCAAACAGAAATGCATAAAGACATAATAACCTGATATTTTGTGCTTATGAGATGAATAATTTGAATGATTTCACTAAATACCAGCACATTAAACAATCAGTGCAGCAGGATCCTAATGTATTATTGATGACTAACCACATGGAGTGCAATCTTCATTTTGAATAGAAGCCTTTCATATCTCATATTTGTATAGTGCTGTGAATATTCCCTGACTTTGTGCAGTGACGCACTATTTAAACTGTTTATAGACTTGTGATGCATTGTTAATTGATTTGGCTGTTGGAAACCATGGTCACGAAATACTGGTCTAATTAAGTACAGAATTATTTGTAACCCTCTCTCTTTGGAACAGGGAAGAAAACAGAACAGCAGTGACGTATTAGTTAAAAAAAAAAAAGTTCAACTCATTGTGCACACAAGGCACACAACGAAATGAGGGTTTCAGATCACTCATCCAGAGACAAGCACCTGCGGTCATGCAGCCAGAGACCGGCACTACCTTTAGGCAATGTGGTTTAAGTGTCTTGCCCAAGGACACAACGCAATGCAGGGACAGGGCTCGAACTTGCAACCTTCTGGCTGAAAGGCAAGCGCCTACCCACTGCGCCACTGCCACTTCTTTTTTTGATGATCGTGAGCTCATCTGGCTCACGATCATCACAATTCACAAGCTATTGCAAATGCAAAAAAGTGTGACCTTGAGCACAATTTGAGTGAAACCCCATTAACTGTTTGCAGGTTTGATTAAATTCCCACCAATTCTGTGGGAGGAGTAGTGATTTTTGTGAACTGTGGATGGAGAGACGTCAAACACCATACCATTGCTCATCAGACCTTTGCCTGGATGAGCTAAAACCAGCAATTGCCATAAAGTTTATTACACCAAATAGGGTTTATAAAATATATTTCATATTATACACAATTTAACTGAATCAAATTTAAATTTCATATTTTATTTTATTTTTGCCAAAAAGTAATTTTCAGTGATATAATGCAATTTATGTTCTCATATGAAATATTGGTCTAATACAGAGTAGCAACGTTAAATATGTAGAGGACCACTCAAAATTGTTGGCTCACTCAGAAATATCTTTGTATTTTAAAGAAAGTTAATCTTTTTTTATCAAATAGAACATAAGATTAATCAGAACCTTTGTAAATGTGAATTGTTAATGAGTTTTTGAATCATTAATGGTAAAGAATTTAAAACCTCAGTAGAGAGGCCTTATAAATTTATTGGGTTATGAGTCTGGAGTCGTAGCCTCAAAACACCCCTCAAAAAATTTTTTTTCTTCTGAAAACCATCCAAAGAAGAGTTCACATAATATGGTTACAAACAAATGTGGCTCTTAGGCTACACCAAAATGATGGAAGTTAAACAACTTTGAGGCATCTTTTAATCAAAAGAGATATTCTGATGTACTTGTTGTCTTGCACAGTTGTAATTCGACTTCTCCTTCTGACTGTTAGGTCTTTGATTTCCCTGAAAAAAATCTAATCTAGAACCAGTTTGTTCTAGTGTTGTAGGTTGCTTAAATTTCTTAGGCCAATAAAACAATTATGAATTTCAGAATAAAAGTCATATTAAGCCATGCTGAGACAATAATCAATCTGACCATGGCACCATGGCTCATGCGCCAGACACTCCATCAGTTTTCAGTTGAGATAATAATCATAAAATAAGCCACTGGGTCATGGGATTGATCGTTCTTGAATATGGGCGACAGTCCCCCTACATTAAAAATAATAACGTTTCTGATAAATTCCATGTTATATATTGGATAAAAGCAATTGTGCATTTCTTTTTACTTTTTAAAAACAAGTTAAAGAGAGCGTAGCGTTTCCAGAAGCCCCCAAAATAAGTTTCTTAAATGTATTACTAATTTATTGTTCCGTTATAAGCAACAGGAACAGCAATGAACAGCATAAAAAATGAGCTATAGCAGCAACTAGAGGAGTCATTAATAAGGACAACAGAGCACACTATAACAAGTGACATACTTTGTAGAAAAACTGAACTAGGTCAAGGTTTCAGACACCCAAAGGGTACGAGTGTATGTGTAGCTGCATTTCACTGTGTGTCGGGAAAGGTTGCAACCCAACTGAGGACAAGAGAAATGCATTCATATGAGTCATTCAACTAAAGGATGCCTCTGGTAACCAATTAAGTGGAAAGGAAAAAATGAATTTGCTTCATTTATGGAAAATATCTGGGCCTGTAGTGCCTAAAATCAAACTCATAAGTATTAACATCTTTCAAATCAATCGATTCATAATACCCTTGTTGTTTGTTTCCCTTCTGCAGGACACTAACAAACTGTCAAACTCAAGCATGACAAGTGGTTCCACGTTATCATCACACTGTTTTACAGACGGTATGCTCAGGTATGCACCCAGAAAATGCTGTTTTTTTCTCTTCAGGCAGTTCAGAAGGATTTAGAGTATGAACGTGTTTACTCTCTGCAGGAGGTTTGCAAATGACAGCAGACATACCGAAAAGAGTGTAATACCTCCAGATAAACACACAAACATACTGGTGGTAAAATGCTTCTGGGGAGCTTTACTTATAAACATTGCACATTAAGCCAAACTTAAAGGTCTCTGCAGCAAACATTATTTTTATCTGAGCCTCGATCATATCTAAAAGCAAATAAGATCAAACACCGTTTCAGATGCTTAAAAATAAAGAAAATATTATGTGTTTGGATCCAGTGTGACTGCTGTTGAAATATGTGTAAAAGATGGTATTGAGGGGGATTTATTGTGCCTGAAAACATACGAATAATAAAAAATAACAACAATAGGCTAGCTTATGCACACCATGTCATGAAACACAACTTTTTTTCTTGGTTACGGACCTGTTCTCATTTTCCAACCGGGCCAGGGTGCACTGGAGTTGCTCCTTATCCTGGTGCTCCAAATGCGCCAGCAGCATGTGCTGTCCACAGGGTGAGTCATGGTCCAGGGCTGGGCTGGAGTGACGCAGGAGGTACTGATCTTCATCCCTGAGTCCCCCACACAGGAGACAGCACACTGAGCCACTAGCACACAGCCACCAGCAGCACAAAGCAGAACCAAGAGCATGGGAGAGCAGACAGGCCAAAGCAAGGCAAGGCAACAAGGAAAGGAAGATATAATGGGGCAAGACACAACAAAACCAGACAAGATGCAATGGGACAGTGTGCCAGATTCACAGTCCAGACATTAAACGTTTTATAATAAAACTTGCTCACCAGACCATTTAATAACCACTTGCATCTATTAAATACACAGGGTTCATCTTAAGCTGCACAATATATTGCTCAAATACTAATGCCCAATAACACTTTATTAACATTGGAACAAAAACTTAACGTGCACATCTATGATAGCATACCTAGGGCTATTAACCAATAAATGGATCTGTGAATGTCTGGCAATTATTTTAATGGAAAGATAGTTGCTGTCAGGCAAACTACTTTGTAGAGCAGGGTAGTTAAATGATCACAGACATATTTGTCAGCCTATTTAAGACTATTCATTTTTGTCAAGAAAAGACATGATGCACCTGAGGTACAGCATTTTCACTAACTGTAAACTGATACTTAACCCTCAGGTGTGTAGATGAGACAAGGTGGGTATAAATGGCCAAACTTCTATGTGTTTGAGCTTAAATTACTTTCATGCCTGTTACCTGACAACACTAAACTTTAATTAATATATACAGGTGGAGGGTAAAGGCCGTGCTTGCAGGAAGCATGGTTCAGGACAGAAAACAGCAGGATGCCAGCAGCAGGATGCCAAGCAAACACCAGCTGGAAGCACAGATAGCACAGCAGCACGTACAGAGCTGTGCAGCTGAAAAAAACACCAAAACAAAACAAAACAAAAAAAACAGAAGCATTGACAGACAGAAGGACGGGCTTTGCAGAATAAGAACAAGATGATACGAGGGCACAAAGCTCGAACCAATACTGCTGCACATAAGGGGTAGAAGTGAAATGCCATGCATACAAACACTCTCAGGCGTAGAATAATTCAGAGACAGAGTGTAGGTACAACAAAAACAATATGCTTGTATATACATTTGTGTGACACAACTCCATCCAAGCAACACTCTAGATGCACATGCACATAGCAACAAAGACAATGAGCGCAGGTTTGATAAGCAGAGATGTCAGTACTAAAAAGTTTTTGCTTGCAAGTATTGCAGTTTTGTTTGAGCTTAAAGCTAACTCTTAATGTGTTGTCAGTCATGCCCCTCTCTCAGAGCAGACACACATAACACACATCTGGAAAGATACAATAAGCACACTTCACACTACACTCATACACATTTCACAGACCTCTAAAGTATGTATGTTGCAAAGCTACAACCTTGATTTTAAAGCAGAACCTTCTCAGAGAAGTAGGAAATGGCTGACAGCCCACAGCAATGTCAACAAAATAAGACATGGACACACAGAAAATCATGATCTCAAACAACCCTAACCACTCTCTCCATGTGGCACTTTCTCAGCCTTCCACAATGAGGACTGGCTGCTTCATTCACATCAAACATCCTTATTCCTCTCACTGCTGTAACCTCGCCACTGCCAGCCACTCAGCCAACTTCTACAGGCACACACATACGCTTTGTGTATCTACACACAACCACAGACCTTAATCGCAGCGGGCATGTGGATGATGAATGGAGAGTGTGTGCACGCGGCTCGCTGTGGGTCATTTTCATTATGTGGCTGACTATTTATGTGATTATCTAATCTTCCCCAAAGAGCTGAACATACATGTACAAGTCTGAGCACACAAATAAACGCAGAAACTGTTGATGCATCGAGAGGAAAGTGCGCATACACAAAACACACACATAATCCCTGTGAAAGGCTGTACTTGTAATGATGGGGTTTGTAGAGTGGGGGTGGTGGCATACTCACAGGCTTTCATCAGGAGACAGACTATCCGTGAAGAATGAACAATTCTGGCTCTCCATTTCTGCCAATCTGTATAAATACAAACACAAACACAAACATACGCACACCAGAGACAGGACGTCAGACATACACACATATCAACACATGTGTACAAATGCACAAAAAGCGAACAAGTGAGTGGGGTCAGTAAATTTAATGACAAAAAGGTAAAGCAACAGATTATGATTATCACAACACACTGGGGAAAGATGTTTCACCAAACACAAGGTTTGGATAAATATTCATAACAGTTTGGATTTAAGCAGTGTGCATAGGACCTCTGGCCTAGTATTGTAAACTAGAAATGAATAGCAAGGTGTGCAGATGCATTTGACTAACAAGACTGCACAGTGGCAGAAATTCTACTTCCAGCAGAGTAAAAGCTATAAAAATATCCATGAGGAGCATGCATAAAATTTTATTGTACATTGTCTACCCACATGCAGGCAATAAAAAAAAATCCTTTTAGAAATGTGCTGTCCAGCACCACAGACAGAATCTGTAGTGTGTGTGAGGCCGCAGTGTGTGAGGCGCTGTGTGGTTTTTCAGGACCAAGGACAGCACTTCCCCTTCTGCTGACTGTCAGCTACACTGTACATGCTGCTCTGTAAGCTGTTTTACTATAACACCAAATAAAATGTGCTGCAGCAGAGCAGAAAAAAAATACAGGTTCCTTATTTTTAATGGCATAGATCAGAAAATTGTGTCCTGGAGAAATCCCAGCAAGGTGGAAAAAAATTGTCAAAAAAGAAAAAGTAGACCCAACAGGTAGGTGAGCATACCTACGGTTTGATCCACATTTTAACAAGTCTTTGAGTACTGCAAGATGTTGAACGGCAATATCTCCTAAAGGAAAGAGCAGCATCCTGCATAGCAGCTTGCTGCCAGTACTGTGTGCATGTGTGACTGAATAAAAAGCAAATAATAAAAGATCAGGATCAAAGCTCTTTTGTACGCATTCCACTTGTTAAATTAAAAATACCAATAACTTCATTGATAGATACACTACGTTGCCAAATGTATTCACTCACCCATCCAAATCCAATCTCACTCCAATCTCATTGTACATCCTGTAGAGTGACAATAAAGGCATTCTATTCTATTCTAAATAAATGAATTTAGGTGTCCCAGTAACTTCCATGGCCACAGGTGTATAAAACCAAACACCTAGGCAAACAGTAGTGAAAGAATGGGTCGCTCTCAGGAGCTCAGTGAATTCCAGTGTGGTAACCTGATAGGATGCAACCTGTGCAACAAGTCCAGTCATGAAATTTCCTCGCTACTAATATTCCACAGTCAACTGTTAGTGATATCATAACAAAGTGGAAGTGATTGGGACAGCAACTCAGCCATGAAATGGTAGGCCACATAAAATCACATAAAATCACAGAGTGGGCTCAGGAGCTGCTGAGGCGCATAGAGCACAGAGGTCACCAACTTTCTGTAGAGTCAATCGCTACAGACCTCCAAACATCATGTGGTCTTCAAATTACCTCAAAAACAGTGCAAATAGAGCTTTGTGGAATGGATTTCCATGGCCAAGCAGCTGCATCCAAGCCTTACATCACCAAGCGCAAAGCTAAGTGTTGGAGTGGGCTAAAGCACACCACAACTGGACTCTAGAGCAGTAGAGACGTGTTCTCTGGAATCATGAATCACACTTCTCTGTCTGGCAATGTGAGGATTGAGTTCGAGTTTGGTGGTTGCCAGGAGAACGGTACTTGTCTGACTGCACTGTGCCAACTGTAATGTTTTGTGTAAGGGGGATTATGGTGTGGCCCCTTAGTTCCAGTTCCAACTTTACTGGCCCGCACCGAGTCCTGACCTCAATCCGACAGAACACCTTTGGGTTAAATGCGAAACAGGATTTCTTGTCCAACTGACCTCACAAATGTGCTTCTGGAAGAATGTTCAAATATTCCCATGAACACAATAATAAACCTGAGCTGAAGCTGTTACAGCTGCAAAGAGTGGGCCAACATCCTATTAAACCTTATGATCTAAGAATGGGATACCGCTCAAGTTCATATGTCAAATGCAGACAAGCGAATACTTTTGGCAATATAGTGTAAAATAGAGTTTTAGTCAGTCAATACAACAGATTTACTATATTAGAAATGGCCTCTCTTGGTAAGCCAATTTTTATTGTTTCATGTAAAACATAATATAGTAATAATAATTTGTTGCAGAAATATCATGACATTAATAAATAGCTCAAAAAAATGACCATAAAATGTGTCTCTAAGCGCTTTGTCCTCATCCATATCATCTCTGTCTTCTTCAAGCAGCTTGCACTTTAAAGTACAATTGTATCCACTCTTTCCCACACATTATAAAAACATGTAGGAAGATGTGATATAAATAAGATGCATGCATGAGCTGGCTGCATAAAAGTGGAAACACCAGAAAGTCAATTCATCACAAACAGCTGCAGTTTGCTGAATATCACAGGGTAATGACTTATAATAACGACGCATGATTAAAGGGTGGAATGAAAAATTCTGCTCAAACAACAAAGTTGTTATTTGTACTGCAAGTGTTGCTGCAGCTTTAACCTCTTTAGGTTTGTCCTTCAAGTCAAGATATTAATCATCACGAAGAAGCAGCCCACTGATGCAAATGTGCTACGAGTTTTGTGCCTGCCCACATAAATACACACAGATTTGCCACATTAAAATAGTCTTCTTCACACACCGACACACTGCATGCTGTGTCATCTTATGCAGTGTGTGGTCAGGTGAAGGAGTGAGGGATGGGAAAAGGAGGGATGAATGATGTAGAGGCTGTCAGGTGCATCCACATAACATCCCATTTTTCTCCAGTTTTCTATGAGACCATATTGCTGAGAAAAGTAGGATTTATCCATGCCCCGTTACAGGAGACCCAGCCTGTGAACCTGACCGCTTGTAATTCAGTCTGCAACACTATTCATCAAAAAACCTCTACAAACCTCAAGCTTCAGTCAGGAACAAGAAAGGGCAGAAGGAAAAAGGAGATAGTAGTGTTCAAGTTTTTATGTATACATGTGTGTTTAGCTTTGTGAATGAATACAAATGGATGTGAGAGTAAATGAGAAATGTAAGAGGGAGGTGGAGAACAGAAATCCTATTGTTTAGAAAATTCTTATCTTACAATTTCCCGAACAGATTTAACCTCCTAACAGCCACATTTTTATACTTTATTCTACTCAATAGTGTTTTATACTTTGATAAGCCATGCTGACTTTGTTATAACTAAATAAACCCACTGTCCTTCTTTGAGGATTTTTTTAAAAGTATGTAACATCTATGCAACAAAATACAACTTCCTGTTCAAAAGTCACGTAATCACAAATATCTCGGAGAAATTAAAAATGCATCGCATACACACGCTCAGGTCTCAGGAGGTTAACGCTAATTAAAATAATAAATAACTACTAAAAATTAAAAAAAATAGTCCTTGGAGAAAGAGACAGAGCTTGTCTTGTTGCACAGTATGTAAAAACATGCTGTCGGGAAGTAAATATCAACACACACATAGATATGTTATAAATAAATTAAAGTATAGCAATCTTAATATTATATTATTTAATGGTGATATTGTTTGCTGAATTTTGAATGCCAACAAAAGGCATGAAATTGAACTGACAGTGTGAGAGAGGAAGGAAGCAGATACACTGCGTTAAGACAAATAGAAATCTGACTTTTCTAACATCAAACTGTTTCCTCTCAGATGAAAGTAGTCTATGTGGCATGGATGTTTTTTAAAAAAAATCATTTTGTGTATTTTCATCATTTTGTTTACTTTTAACAGGGAAAGTCTGCATTAATAAACATCGCTGTAAATGTACTGGAGCCATTTTTCATCTGTAGTCCTGGCCCTATTGCTCATTTCCTGAAGGGCATTTTGACGGCGATGCACTCACATACACACGTGCAATATGTCAAAAGAAGAATATCGGACACGCTGACCTGACACAGGTTATATCCAGGATTTTGACATCAGCTTCATATTCTACTATTATATGTGAATTAGAACTGAGAATTCAAAGAATTCAAATAAGAACAATTTCCTCCTTTCATCCTACATTAATTGACAGGTAGAACAACAGGAGAAGTGAGTAAGTAAAAAAAAAATAGTAAGAAAGATTGAAATAAAGAATTCAGCATTCTGCAGATTACAAATAAAATACTCACCACTGCCACAATATGAGTGTCTACTCCTATTATGATGGTGCTCAGATGATGCTAGAACATACAAGTGAGCTTACACAATTCTCCTTTTTATGAATAAATGTGCTACTGCCTATTCTCATTTATAATTATAATTCACTGCATTCTCAGTTGCCCATTCAGTCATGTACAGTCCCAACAATAACAGAAGACTAAAATGGATGCAGTGGTCTAAGCACTGAAACCACTGGGATGGCTGTTTATCACTCATTGGCTGAATTTGGATGATTTTGACACAAATGCACTCATACACACAAACACCTGCCTAATATGTTATTCGATTAAGCCTATATTAACAGACAGGTAGGGGAAGGATGGAAGGAAGGAAGGAATCTTGCTGCTAATGTATTAATAAACTGGTCATCACTGCCATGCTAAAGTCTGTCTCCTCGGTTTATGATGGTGCTTGTTGGGGACATGTGAGTCAGCTTATTATCGTTTTCTTGTGCCTAAGTGCACTACTGTACTGTCGATTCCCATTTAGAACCATTTATTATTCCTCATAATTCATTCATTTTTTTTCCTTTGCCCATGCACTCATAGACAGGACAAAACACAACACTAACCTTTAAAATGGTTTGGTGTTCATTTTTGTTGCTCAGGGCCCATCAATATATGTGGATGGAAAACAGTGGAAAATCAAGTCACCAACCCTGCATTAGTATGTAATTTGCCACAGCTAACAAAGGGTTTGAAATGACATGTTGGGTAAACACATCTCTGACTTGGTCTCACTAAAACTAATTTGTACAAAGCTGACCGCAATGCAGCTGAAGTGGTACTATGTTGGACTGTGCATGTACTGTATAAGCAGACAGGAACACCAACTTAAGCACTTTCCAGTAGACTTGTTAAGGCATTAGTCTACACTCAGAACTGCTTGTTTGCTTTAGAACATGGAAAACCATTTGGTGTGTAATATTAACTGCTTGATTAATTAATGATAACACCATTACAGCTTGACTCGTGTGTGGATATAGGGTTAGATGTATGAACAATGTGTGTAATGAATTGTATTAACTGTTGAATACATAATTAGAGCAATAATTTGACAATAACAATAATTTAGCATTGTTTCAATGAGTGTCTATATGAGTACTGTTGCTCACCATATCCATGACAATGAGTTCACTGTACTCCAAATCACAGTCACCAGTTGTTGAAGGGGTGATGTGCGGCTGACAAATCTGCAGCAACTGTGTGATGTTATCATATAAATATGGACCAAAATCTCAGAGAATTGTTCCCTTGCTGAATATGTGCCACAAATTATTAAGGGAGTTCTGAAGGCAAATCCTTCACCACGTGTAGTTATAAGCCACGTTATGGTGTCTCAAAGTGATGCACGTCATCAAGTGTTTTTGAGACTCCATTTCAAGGTACTGCACAATGATCACATTTTGATGTTTTATCTAAGGACCCAAAGTGATTCCTTTATATGGAGAAAACAGACATTAGACACACATATAATTTCCAAACATGCAAAATTATTATAGTACAATGAAACAATGTTTCCAGCTGTGCACATTTATCTGAAAATTTCTCAGGAGATTGAAAAGTTCGCCATAAATGTGTTACTTTTACCAAATTAGACTGTCGGTACATGTCCACGTTTCCATTTTCTTTGTTTGTTGTTAAGTTCTGTGAAGGTGGCAGCTACAATTACTGAATTAATCTGTTTGAGATCAACATGACTAAAAAGCTGTTTTAGGAAAATTGTAGCAAGACTGAAAACAAATGATTGTATGAAAGATGATAAAAAAGGAAACTATATTAAAGAATATGAGAAAAAGGGCTAGAGACATTTAAACGCCGCAAAATAAATGCGCGGGTGGAAGACAAAAGAAGAGAGGGATCGCAAATAACAAAAAGAAAAAAAAGGCAAACAGGATACAGTAGAAAGGGAATAAAGGGAGAGATAAAGAGGGTAAAGAGGACAATTGTGCTTGCTTTCTCTTTGGTGCATGTTCCCTATGCTTTGGCAGAGTGTAAAGCAGTTGTGTGTGAGAGCCTCAGGGAAGTAATACACAATGGCACACTTACGTACCAACATACACACACTACAGGCTCCGCTCAGTGGATGTGTGTGTCCAGCTCTGCACTGTGGGCAGAGCTGCCAGGAGTGTGGGAGTCCAGTGGTGTGCCCTGTTTATATCCTGTCAGACAGACACTAAGCCACACCGACAGCTCCCAGGTGACCAATGGGCTCACTGCCCCAGTAAGTGACAAGCTGCTAGGCACTCTGAGGCCTGCTGACCTCTACACCCACCCACCCACACATACGCACACACACTGGCCACAAACTGCTCTGTGTTTGTGTGGAGCATAAGAGTGAAGGAAACTGCTGGGTAATTCAGCCTCTATCATAGCTGGAATATGGTGCACAACGCAGACAAATCAATACCTCAATCAGAGTGTGGCATAAACTAAAGGGTGAGAGAACAGAGAGGGGAGAAGAGGAAGAGCGGGAAAACTGGGGTGGGGTGAATGTATCTAAGAAAAGGGGAAGGGGGGGTGAAAAACGGCAGGAGACTCTGGTGTAATTATTTGATAGATAGCACAGTGCGGTAAGCCACATACCTGCTGGCATAATGTTCAATCCTGCTGTGTGTGTCTGCATGGGGCAGCTTGGGTGAGGAGCACGGTCTGGAGACAAAAGGAGGCAACATCAGTACTTCACAGATGCAGTTTTTAACACTTTAAAAGTATGAATGTGCGGCTGCAGAAAACCAAAAACAAAACATTAGCCCACTGCTACTATTGCATCAATTCAAAGAGATTTCAGGAAAAAAAAAAAAACTTTGTTTGAGGGTGTAAAAAGGAATTCTGACAGAGCTGTCAGGTACAGCTTTTGTTTAGTTTGCTGATTTTACAGAAAGAACATGTGGTGGTTTTAAACCCATCATTTCTGGCTTGTGAGTGGGCTGCATGAGTTATGAGTTGATCAGATTGAGGAGTGAGGACGCTCTTTTTAACAAGATGGCTTTTTGCACAAGGATTTTGAGGATGTGAAGGCACAGCATAATGTTAATGATATGCTGCCCTAAATTGTGGGGTACAGGGGGAAAAAGCCTCTCCTGATGCATAATGAAATCTGCTGGAATTATCAGTTGAATATATTTGATTCGCATGGACCAAATAAGAAAATCAAGCCTTGTTTTCAATCATTTTCTTATTTAGTGTTCTAGGCAAATTGATGATTTAGCATGTTTTTATTTTGTATAACTATATGCTGCTACAAAATGACATGGCCTCTATGTAAGTTGCAGCCAAAACTACTTTATCCTATGATGTTGATATCAGCAAGGAAAAGGCAATTTAATGGTCTTCACCGACTCTTCTTCGTCTGACGAGGGCAGGCTTAATGTCGCAAGGTCAGGGCCATACTTTTTTAATAAGCTCCTATTATAACTATATACTGCAGCTTTAATCTCCCCAGGTCTTTGCTCACTTATCCTGTCTGTTGAGGCACTGGCTTTAGCTTTGCGTCTGACAGGACAGAGATTTCTTCATCCTTAGTTTTTGGGCATTTATAAAATAGTAATAAAAGATGACCATGAAAATTGGCTAAAACCTAGACCCATAATCATATAAATCATCCTGGGTATGTCATAGCCTGAAGCAAAACTTCATGGTGATCTAATGTATGCTACTCTCATTGCTCATTTCCCCTTTTAAATGAGACTCAGTCATATGAACAGTGCTCCTGAGCCTGAATGAGATCACAGGACTAACATTATTTTAATCCTGAACACAGAGCTTTCTCTTTCACCCATCTGAGTGAGTCAGCATGATAATTAGCCTGCAACAGCAGGAGTATGTACGGGAGTAACGGTGAGTCAGTGAGGGACAGATGAAAGGAGAGAAAAGAAAGAGATGACTGTGTTCTATGTGTGTTTATGTGCAGGACTCACGTCTCTGAGGTATCAGCTTCCAGGACAGACTGCACTGGCAGGTAACCTCTCTGTGGGTGCTTCGTGAAATACTGCTTTGATCTGAACTTGTTCTTCAGAGTCTTGGCAAAGTCCCTCATCTTCTCTCCCGAGGTTGTCTGCAGTGTGATTTAGGTGCAGATGGGGTAGGTGGGTAAAGTTGAGGTGATGGGTGGGAGATGATTTATACAACTTTAGCTTTCTTGGAAATGTAGCATTCTCCAACATTACCTGTTAAAAAATGTATCCAGTCTGTCTTGAAGCTGGTTTGTTTTGACTTTACCAACTTTTTCCACCATGAGCTTTTTCATTCACTTTCTGCTGCTGCTCTCTGCTAATCCTTTGTATTCTGTTTAATATCGTGCCACTACTCTCTCTGATTCTCTTTCCTGCTCTCTCAATCATAGTGGAAATCTATGGGTGCCGGCCTGCCTAGCCGGTGAAAAAACCTGCAGCTAGCAAACATAAAATATTGCTCATTGAGAAAGAAAAAAAAACATTGTACGGATGGCCCTTTGCCATATTTTGCAGCTTGGAATTGATTAGAGATTTAATCTGGCGCTATCTCAGTACACTCCAGCACTCCACCTACAGTGCTACAGCTACTCCTTTAGAATGAACTCATCTTTGCAGACTATATATGCAATTGCTTAAGACATCGTCTTATTAAGTGTTTGTGCCCTAAAGAGCACTTTATGTGCCCAGCACTTAAGCCAAAAGGATGTTACTACTGAGCAGTTCTCAACCTCTGCATACTATAGACATGGTGAGGGAGTGTAAGGATATGTAACAGTATGCACTTAAAGATAATAGAGACCTTACAGTGGAGAGGTGCCTAATCCATGTCTGGAAGGAGACAGCAGCACATTTTTTTAAACTTTTCCATTGAGTACAGCTGGGTTTTATCCATCACTAGGGACTTGAATTTGTATTCCGTAAGAGTACTACCCAATGTTTGTCTTACTGGTGTATAGTACTCCATGATGGGGTAGTGCAGCTTCTTTCCCTTGGTTGTGCGCCCGGTTAGAAAACATGTCTGGCAGATGTCCACATTGAACTGCTTCAGACTGCGATACCTGTCAAGATCAATATAAAAGAGAGGCTCAGCCGATGTTTGCAAGAGAACCGGACAGAGTAGAGTGGCTCAGTGTGTGCAGTTGTATTATCCTGCTGTTGGGATGTAAATCTGTTTATACAGTCACACTGGGACCCTTTTGGGGGGTTTTCTTCCTTTCAAAGTGACAGAAAACACAGAGCGTGGAGAAAATAATAGTTTGTGTGTCTAATCTTATCTAAATAATATGAATGATGCATTGAGATTGTTTCCCGTGTCTGCTTTCTGTATGAATGTGCAAAGTCAGTAACTGCTATTAGTACTACATACAGACATGTGCACATAAATTAATTATTTTCTTTGCAACATTATTAAACAATATTAAAGAATAACAAAAAACAAAACAAAAAACAACCTATCTACACGTTACAATCTGCACCATATTAGTTTTTGGGGGCCAGATTTATTCAGGAATCATCAACCATGATGCTTTTGCCTCAATAAATTAATATTACAGCATGTACAATGGAGTATATACTGTAGCTGTTGCTCATATTATTATAAACTATATCTTCCAGTATTTTCGACAAGGCTTTTTTCTAGTGAGCAGTAATTTTATATTATATAATACAGAATATTAATTAAAAATAGCTGTCAGCTTTAAAATTTATAAATTTTCTTCTACTTTTAACATTTAAAACATTCCCAATTCCCATTGCATTGTTATTTTTGTAATTATTAACCAACTGTACTTACAGTGAAAACATCCTTTTTGCATTCACGTCATTTTTATTTTTATTTTTTAACATGTCCTTGTAATTCTGTAATGCACTGAGGTTTTCATTTTATCAGTAGCAATGATATCAGAGCCACTGGCCACATTCAGGGTGCCTTAAAGACAATTGTTACCAGCTTGCCTCAGCCTGGCAACAAACAAAGGAGAGTCTGCACACAGCCGAGTTCAATTTCCCAATCACCTTTTTAAGCTAAACATATAGCGGGGTGTAAAAGTTTTGGGCATCAGTGATGCATGGTATGTATAGACGATGGTAAATGTATGCAGGTTCTGGAACAAGGTTGCAATAACCAGAATAACCTAACAAAGCAACATGATCATGGAGAAGAGGAAAGATAGTGGACTGAGAGAGCAGGTGTTATACTCTTGGCCACTCCTACCTCATATTCATGACTTTATGTTTCTGTATGCAATACGTCTTTGTACATAGGAACTGCCTACCTAAAGCCCTTTATGGGACATTGTTTGCAGACGTAGCATTTGGCCTGGTGCTTTGTTGACTCTGCAGCAGCTACTCGGTGGAGGACAGGCAGCCAAACCATGGACTGTGGCTCAAGGCTCATCCACTCCAAGAAGTGAGACACCTCAATGGCAGGTTTCCCTGGGGCCTGAAAAAGGAAGTTTGTGGGTGGAAAGAAGTGCAGAAAACTGTAAACAATCCAAATAAAGACCAATAGCAGGTGAAATACATAAAGTAATTAAAGAAGAAAGCAAACCTATTCGCACAACGAGTAATGTTTTGCTGAAATAAGGACTCAAAGAAAATCGAAAAGATAAGAGCAGGAAAAAGCATGAAAGAAAAGCTGCACCAGTTTGGGATATATTTTGCTTTTATGCAACAACTTAAACAGTTATAGAGCTACACTAAAAGAGACATAAATTCAGTTTCTCTACACACAGTCTTCTGTCTCTCCAGCAGACAGCTTGTTGGGAATTCCAAAAAGCAGCATAAAAAGGAAGTCAACCTAATAAAAGAATGACTCGCCAAGCACTTAAAATCCATGATGTGCTAAATTCTCATTAAGTCTGCATCAGAGATGCATTAAGAGGCTGATTTCCCTGGGGCTCCCTCCACTGCTCAGGCAGGGTAACATAATAAATGTGTGTGTGCATGCACAGATCACACAGACTGTGAGGTGTACAAGGTGTATATTCTCAAGGGGATGAAGGAGCTTCTGTCTGTTAGTAGCCAGCTTTGCTCCATGTGGGAGGTCAAATAGCAGGCCCTTGCAATCTGAACACCTGGAACTGGCACTGACTACGATGTGCATGCCACTGCATCACAAAGAGGCACACACAGCAGATGGGATCTTTTAAATATCACTGGGGAAAATAGCATGATAAACATCCCGTTATCCATGAGAACCCCTCTCATTGTGGCAATTAAACAACATGGATTTCAACAATACATCACTTTTGACAGAGTATAAAAATCTTTACTGAAAGCTGAGTTAGTCACATAAACCTTGCACATAAAGTAACACCTTCAGCAAATACTTATCCTGTGTAACAATCAGTGTGCAAAAAGTGATGTCCCACAAAGTCATGTCACTCACTTTCAAAGTCAAGTGGTAAACAGGCAAATGAGTCACCCCCAAATTCACATTAAATTCATATTTTGGCTACAACTAAATGCCCTGGCATGGAGCAAGTGGAGAAAGGAATTGATTTTAATCAGCCGTAGCTGATACAGCAAGCATGGGCCAGAATAGAGTGTGTATAATTAGGACCTGCAATGAAAATTAGGGAATTAAAAGGCCATCATTCAGAAAAAAAAAGAAAAAAGAGAAATAAACTCTGTCCTCCTCCTAACAACTCAGTAATTACTTGAGGTCCCAAATTGGATGCCACAAGTTAACGCTCTTAAAACGCACACCACATGTTCAAGTTAAGACAAATTCAGGAACAGAAATCTTCTTGTTACTTGAGGATGACATGCTGTAAAACACTTATCTTTTATGCATGGTTAGTCATATCCATTACCTAACTATAATGGGTTTCTGTATGCTCTTTTTTTTTTTTGGGCACATTATAATAATGTTTCTATTTTCTGTAGCTGTGCATTGGGAAGCTTTTTTATTTGTAGAATTTAAAATTCTGTTGATATCAGTAAAACACAACTTCACCAGCTTCTGATATGAGTCGTGACACTAATTTTTATGGGTTTTATGGGTTTTAATGGAAATCATTCACTGGCAAGTGTTTCACTTTGGGATTCATTTTTCTATATATGTAACTCTGCCTGGGTGCAGACAAATTCTATTCTGATTAATTAAAGGTCCTTAATTATTTTTCGTAGACATTAATAAGTGGTTTTAAAAAATAATAGCATCACAATTAAGGGGTCCTTCAAATTTCTCATGGGCGCAATTAAGCTATTTGTTTAAACAATGAAACCAGCACTTACTGTATGTCACAGTGTGTGAATATGAACACAAATTATCAAAATGAAGGCCACAGCAGCAGTATTTGAATGTTATGACAATTATCTGATCAAGTGTGGTAAACTCACAACACTTTTTAGACATCCTCTTACACATGTGTATGTATCAGCAAACTCTGCATGCTCTGTTGCCCATCTCTGGATTTGTTTAGGTCCTGCATGCATGTGAGAGTGTCCTCACCATGCGGAAGCAGCTACGGACACTTGGCTCCACATTGCTGCCCCCAAAAGCAGCAACTTCGCCCAACTGGCGGGGGATCTGAATGGCTTCGTGGAGCAGCAGGCTGAGGTGACGCTGGTCTGTTAAACCTCCTGGACCAGACACCTGACGGAATAGGTCTGCAAAACGTATATTAAAAATGATTATTTGTAATTGATTATGCACCAGTGACTTTAACAGTGGCCTGTCAGTATCAGCTGTCCATTACCCAACACATTTTAATTGTAGGCTTTTCAAAATGCAAATTATGAATTAAATCTCACATTAAAGAACAATGATTAAAAATAAACATGCCACATTGTATTCAAAATAATCATATAAATGTTCAGCAACAAATGAAAAAATTCCTTTTTTTTATTTATTACCAATCAGCCGCAAGTTTCAGAAGTAAGGTTTTGAAACCAAGCTCTGTGGAATAATCTTTACTTCCATGATATACAGATAGAGACAGAAATTATATTAGTGGCCTGGTTGGTCAGCTTGGAGATGAAAGAGCTGCATAAGTAGAGTCTTGTCAGGGTTTTGAATGAGGCCTTCACAAAGCCAGCTGGGAGTCAGCCTGTCACTGAGGAGATGAATGCTGACAGGCGTGTGAGGGTGCTGCACAATGCCAGTATAAACGTTCCATGGATCCCTCTCTCTGTGTATTTATTCAGCCCTCTTGCCCATAACACCTGCATGTTAAACAGCCTGCACCATGTATTCCTCATAACCAGAGCTCAGGCGTGCCCATGTTTCCACTGAGCTGTTTGATAGAGGGGAGTTTTGGACATGATTTATGGGGAATAAATCATATTAAGCGTGGTGATTGCAATGTTGCTCACTTTGTAGGGCAAATGATTTTGTTGCACAGGACACAAACTAACTGACTCAAAAGTGTTGGAGAAACGAATGGGGAAATTATGGTTCAGCGGTGGTAGTGCACCTGCAGAAAGCATCTGTTGTCAGATGGGGGCAAAAACATGTGGAACAACCTGTTTGTGGGCTACTTGCTTGTGCTGTTGTTAGTCCATCAGCCAGCTGTGAAGAAGAGTGAAGGTCTAACAAACAAAGAGCTGAATTGTTAAAAACAATGAAAAGCGTCCTCAGCACCCAGCTTATGCTATATCTCCACAAATGGGTGCAATGATGGTACCATAAATTAAGCATAACACTGTAAGTGCTACAAAAGTAAGATAAAGCCATATTACTAGAGATTAATCTCAACAATAATGACAAGTAAAATGCTTTCATGAATCTGTATCTCAAAGCAGATGAATGCAGATGCTCCACATTTATTTTGCAAATAGTATTTTGGTAACATCTGGAGTAAGAGAGAGATGACAGACTGTTAGAGCCACCTTAACCTAGAAAAGGGGGGCTAACTCACCTCTGGGACCAGTGAAGGCAAATCTGTTACCTTTCAGTCTAAGACCTGACACAGATGGTATCCCAAGTATGAATAATCTTGGCATAGGTATGTGAGTGTTTTTTCAAATCCTGTATCTACAACTACAAGCTGTTCTAGCTCCAACCATTATCAGTTCAAATGCTCCCTCTCTATTTTACCAATATGTAAAGGATGACTCGTAAACCACGGTTACAGCAGAGCAGTAAAGGCACGTCTCGGACACGAATGGCACACTAATAAATTATTACAGCATAATTTATAGTCAACAAAGGATGTAAGGCGAGCCTAAGCTCCATCCCAGTTGACTTGTGAAAATAAATGAATGAGAGCCACGGAGAGAGTGTGCATGAATGGTGTCTTTGGCAAGCAACCCTTTTAAGGTTCCTGATGTACTTTGTTCAAGTAAAAATACCTTCTCCATAATGGAGGCAGAGTCATTTCCTCTATTACACTAAGTGGATGTCTTTATGTAATACTGGCAATCAGGGCTGCTTTGTTTTGGCTTATTGTTTGCAGTTGAGGAGATGCATTAGGCACATGAGTGAGCATCAGACTCACATTTGTACTTCTCTTGGACATCTGCATTGCACAAGGTCACCAATCCCATCTTGAAGCTGAGAACTCGCATTTTGCCATTTCGAGCGCTGCAGAAGAAAACAAATGTCAAATGTTACAGCGTCTGAACAGTGAATAATCTCAAATCATGGTGCACTGGGTCATGATAATAAATTCATACGTTGCTTGAGCCCTGCTGGGAGGGACAAACTGTGGAGGAATTACATGGGTCAAAGTGGTACAGTGTAGGTCAGTGCAGTAGTGTGAAATTGTATTAGAACATAATCAGAGTAACTAAAGGCACTACTGGGACTCGGTGAAGTGTCGTGTCCATGGGTTTACAGCCACAAGAGCAAAAACAAGCTCATATACAACACAATGTCACTTGGAAACACATGCATGCTCACATTCACATTCAGTGAGCCTCAACAGTGTGCCTCAAGCTGAAATAATAGTCAATAATCATTTGCCTGTAGAAAGGGCATTGTGATGGACAATGTTGCACACATCACTTTTCCTTAGTTTGAACTTTAAAAACAAAAATATAAGCTACTGTGCTTTGGTTTGAAAGTCCAACACACCTACACTGTTCATAGCTCTGGTGCCAATGGAGCCAGAAAGAATTGCCAAGTTGAGCAGCACTGGCACAAACCAAGCTTATTGAATTAACATTTGAATCACTAAGTGAGAAATCAAGAACATCATATTCATCAGAGAACATCAAATCAATGAAGTATAAAATTGAATCAAAGACGGAGTTAAATTCCCAGGAGGGAATCCTGATGCTATAGATGTGCTAAAAACAGGGACAGACGTGAGACTTTTTTTTTTTTTTTACAAAAAAAGTATTTTTAGAGTCACATGGAATATTCATTCCGCTATTAGATTCAGGGCTGAAATGAGAGCACATGGGGACAACTGGCTGTCAGCTCCTCTAACACACTTTCTGCTGTGTGCCACATGCCATCTTCAGTATGCGCCCCAGCGCTGCTCTTCAGGGGACACTTCACTCCCGCTCACCTTGCTAGTGTGGCATGTCTCTAGAGGACACAGACTTAAATGCACACATGCATGCTGCAATGTACTGTAAGGTGCATTTCGCTGAGACAAACAAGTGTAAAAATGTTCACACAAAGACACACATTTCATCGGCATTCAGGTCTACTATCTATTGGAAAACAAAAAGCAATTACTGGAATTTATTCAGAGGGTAAAGTCTCTGATTGTTTCTCATTAGCAGCAAGTAGTTAAGAGCTACAGACTGAATTTACAGTCCTCTTGGGGTTATCCCTGTATTTCTGTGTGTGCTTTCAGGGTTTTCTCTTTGGAGAACAGCACAAAATAGTCAATCAGGAACAAAGATGGGTGAATGTTGGTGTCAAAGAGGATTTGTTTCGACTGTGTCTCGGAGGGGATGACTGGCCCTCTGCCTGGACAGTGTTATTGGAGCTTTAGCCATGATGTAGCTCTGTGCTTACATCAATGTGCAAGCAGACTCTCATCCTATGACAATGACAAATTATTCAAAATAGCTTTTGAAGCTATGACATCACAAATACTGAGTGTGCATGCAATGTGGGACAGTGATACAGTACGTACGGAATTTATTTAATTTTAAGAATGAAATTAAGTGATCAAATGTTACAAGAGGGAGTAATTAGCAGTGCTAACCCCAGTGAGAATGGCATCAGGCTCTGCAAAAGGATTGGAATGCTGTGTATTATGGTGGCACACCCATTTCTTAGCATTTAATACTATCCTGCTCATTAGGAATCGCATAAACCATCAAGAAATTGTAAGTAGAACTCCACTAGAGAGAAAAAGATATTCCAAATTTTAAAACACAACCAACAGTATAAGTGATTTACCGTTACTATGTGAATTAAACCCATATAGCCCCACATCCCCAATATAAAATCCACATTTTTACCTCATTTACATTCAGCAACATTGTGCTTCGAGCAGCCAGCGCCTATATTGCAACGATACTGATATTTCACTGTTGATGCTTTATTTATATGAGCTTGGCACCGATTTAAAATATCTTGAACTGTGGCTGTAATATGAAACTTTATGAGCATTATATGACAGAAATGAATGTGTCATTTCTAATAAAAATGCTGCACTGCTTTGGTTTTGCACTGCAAAAATACTGACCTTTTCCCTCCATACATTATTCTTTCTTGTTAATACCTGCTACCAACATTACCCATGAGGCAACTGGACAGCTGACACTTTGGCTGGAGATTCAGATCCTCACACTACTCTTTTGAGGTATTGCAACTCCACTCCTCTAGTAGTAGTAGTAGTAGTAGTCCCAGGCTACTGACGTATTACCCCCTTCCCTCATATAAATCAGTGAAAATACAACACAAAAATAGAAATGTTAAGAGGTTAAAGGCAAATTAACACTGAATTTGCTAGCAAAATTCTTATTACCTAGTATGGCTCCTGTGTGCGTAAACAGTAACTTGATGAGCCACTATTATGTGAGAACTTTGAAGATGAAACAAAGTTACCTGGTGCAACTTTTAACAGGAGTAGATTTGATTTAAGTAAATATTTCACTTTTGACTTGTGTCACCCTACTCACCTGTCATAGACGTTGAGAAGCCAGTTCAGACACATATCAACACAAAGTGGAATGTTGACCAGGACGGACCTCTCTTCCTCCAGCTTCTCATACAGAGCTGTCAGGCCATGAATTACCTCAACCACATCCATCACATGATCTGCCTGCTGCAGCTCCTGCTCCCGGAACATCTCCGCAAGGCTACTCAGTGGCACTAAATCCACTAAAAAGAACACATACTTATTTAGGAAAATAATAAATCTTGAATAAATAAATAAATACACTTCTATTAGCTGTATATATTTTTTTAATGAGTAACATATACAGTATACTGTTTATGATACAATATTGTGCTACGTTTACAAGCATTTGTGCATGAGATATGCCTGAACATCCACATACACAGACACATGAGTGCAAATTCACTTTCAAACAAACATTCAGCCATAGCAGGATCATCATCCTCACCTCAGCAAACGAGAGCATGGGTGACAGCAGTGCTTATTCACCCTTTTTGCCCACTTAAGCCCTGCCGTATGTTTCAAGAGCAGTGACACAAATTTGATTTTGCTCTTCTAAACTAATTTGATGGCCCATCCCTATGAGTGGAACTAAAAGGGTGTCCGTTGATGCCAGGTATAATTGGATAGCATGCTAATGAGGTAGAACAGAGTGAGGAGATAACAGGAGTGTTTTAAGGGTTGGGAGGGAATCACCTTAAAATGTATTTCGTACAGCACTACTCAATCATTCAAGACGTGTGCAGAGAGAAAAAGCGTAAGAATTCTGCAGTTATCAGGGCAGCCTGGCAATTAAGTTCTGTAACGATATCAACTGGTAGACCAGAGGAGTGAGAGATAAGAGAACGGGCAAGAGAAAGGAAGTGGGAAAGTGACTGAAAAAGGGTTTTCACAGTGGTCCATGCATGCTGAGTTCTTATTACAGCAACTTGGGATCTGGAAGGCAGAGAAGGTAGGAAAAAAAGGCTGAACATGAATAACTGAATAGGTGTGGAACTGGGTACTTGCAGGAACCAATATGAGTAGTTCTGTGGTCAGAGGGAGTTCAAGCACTGCAGATGTTGTAAATGGATGAGATGTAAGGAAGGAGAAAAAGAAAGCGAGAAAAAAAAGGGCCATGTTGGAGGTATTGACCCCAAAGGGGCACACAATCAAGCTTCAACCATGCAGCAAAAACTAATTGCCTCCTATTATGTAACTCAAATGGACCAATTAATAGCTAATTACCCAGAATGCTAATGATTCAGGTCATGATGAAAACGAGGAAGGAATCTGGCAGTAGAGTAGTTCTTGTGGCGCTTGAGTTTTTCAGCACTTTTAATTGCTGCATTTTAAAGCTGATAATATGGGGGGATGCAAAGACTATTTTCAAGTACATTTCTATGTAGGGTACAAAGAAATGATGATGCTTTCGACAAGTGAATAAAGAAGTGTGCCGCAGCTAATCATATCTCATTCCTAAAGAGAGCTTGTCATAGTGGATTAGTGATGGTGCAGGATAACTGTATATCACTTAACCAGCCATTTCAGCACAGCAGACAGAAAATGGCATCAATGAATTACTGTACGTACATCTCAAAGCCTTCTGAACTCGTCGCAGCTTCATCGCTGTTCTGTATGCCGAGAATTTTATGTTGTTCAGATCCGCTAATAGAAGGAGAGACGGATAGAAAGAGATTAGAGCGATGAGAGAAAACAAATTCATCCTGCATGACTCCACCATGCCATCAAGGAATTAGACGTCATATGTTCCCCAGTTTATCACACCACTGCAGAAATCATTAGTAGTGCACTGTAATAATATTATCTGTCTGTGTCTGTGCGCACGCATGTCTTTTTCTAGCTGAACACACATATCTGACAGCAGGACTATCTCCCCTGCAAGCTCCCCGTGTCACATCAGATTAACGGTAAAATACATGATGTCGTTTAATCACAATTAATTAAAAGCTAAGCAAGAAGCAATCACAGTGCTGGTAAATTGGGCCTCGTAGGTTAATGACAGTAGCGATGTAGTCCCTAAGGTGTTTGAAACAAAGGTCCCTTAATGAGCTGGATGACAGGACCTTCAAAGTTGAAGCCCAGTAGTGCCGTGCTACTTGTTTCTGCTGCAGCCAACAGTGGGGGTCCTGGATGAATGAGCAAGAGGGTGTTTTAATTGTCTCCTTACTCACCCAATGCTTGATACAGTTCTGTCATCTTTGGATGGTCCCAGCATGTTGTCTGGGCCTGATGGCTAAAAAACAACAAAGATTTCATTAGGAAGGCAAGAATCGAGGTGCGCATCTTACAGGCCAGAGAGATCAAGGTAAAAATGTAGTACAAATGTGCCAAAGGGGTAGAGTCTGGCAGGTACGGCAGACAGCAAAAGCGTGAGATGAAAGAGAGCAATAGGAGAAACAGAGGGCAGAAGACAGTGACCATTATTTTGAATAAGACAAAAGATCTTAGGGTTGAAAAGAGCAGACATGCATGAAAGTTTTGTCACACTAAAGCTCTGCTGGAGACATAATGACAGTGGCTCAAAGGCCAGAAAAAACAATATAAAATCCAACTCATAAATACATTAAAAACATACATTCACACCACTTTGCTTTCCCAGGACTAGCTCAATGGGAACATTCAGAAAATGTTGCATTTATAAAACAGATTCAATAGAAAAGACAAGCGCAGCAAAAGAAATGGGAAACTCCAAAGTAGTAGTCTGCCAGCCCAGGACCCAGGGGCCTTTTAGGGCCGTGCTCATCGTTTTACCTGTGCGAGCACTCACTGATTGGTACCCAGTGGAGTGCTTCTCAGATGCTACTGCCACTCCCACTGGAATAGTAATGCAGCCCATAAAAAACTGACTAGTGAACTAAAACAAAAACCATGAAACTGTGTGGCAATTTATTAAGAAGATAAATAGTTTTAGGAGAACAAACTGTACAAACGTTTGCAATACATATACAAGAGCGTATGATCACACTCCTAAACAAACACATATTCACAGTTCAATGATAAAATCTCTAACACCCCAAAGGTAAATAAGGTAAATAGATAAATGAGTGCTCGGGCAAACAGATTTCACAGTGGCTCAACAGAATCTATCCAGTCTTTAACAAATATTTGGCTAATGGGAAAGATTTCTGAAAAGTGAACGCGTTTGTGTGTAACCTAATGAAGGTTTCTTACATTCTACACTGATGGATCTGCTTGTACAATGAGCACAATATCCCAAATCGACACAGAATTTTTTTTTTCTCTCCCTACAATTGCTCTCAAGAGGAACACTTCTGTCTCTGTGGTCAGTTTGGGTGTTATAAGAAAGTTTATTACACAAGATTAAGGCATGGGTTGGTTTTTGCAGTTAAGACATCTTAATGCCACCCATATCTTTCTTTTTCCTTCAGTGATTTAAAGGGGCCTGGGTCTGGGCTCATAGCTGATGGCTTTTGTTTCCAGCTATTTTCCAGCTTATTTTTCTACCACAAAAATAGCGACAAATGAAGAGGATACGGGCATAGATTAAGTATGTGATTGACATGACAAGCATACAGTGATTTTTTTATTGCAGCTTTCATGTTGACACTGATGTAGTTGGAGCAGATACATCAGTCACAACTGATTAGTCATTCCTAAAAAATAAACCTCCAACCCTCCCAAAAAGGAAACATCCAACATGAGCACGATAATAGAAGTAAAATTAGTATGCAAATTCAGTCTAATTATCTAGCTATGATGCTGGTACTCCTTAATTTTTCACTGAATTTATTAGTTTGCCACATCTGAACAAACTGTATTTAACTCTCCCTCCTCCCACTGTGAGATCTCAACGGTGAAAATTAAGAAAGGGTACAAAGCAAGGAACCCTATCCCAGCTTTCAAAGGGCAAGAGGCAGGGTACACCCTGTACAGGTCGCCAGCCTGTCGCAGGGCCAACACAGAGAGACAGACAATCATGCACACTCATGTCCACACCTATCTTCAATTTAGAATCACTAATTAACCTAACCCCAGAGACGGCATGCCTTTGGAATGTGTCTACCCAGCTTTGGTTAGACCAAATTGTGAGAAAAATAACGAATGACCCCCATTTTGATCTAACCGCTTAACTTGCCATGGAAAAACTACATTTGCTCCAACAACGCAGACACCGACCATGAAGTTGCACTTACTTGATGTAGTAGGGCACTTTGTTTGGGGAGATAGCACGCTCCCATGGTATCTGCACTGAACCTTTGCAAACACAGAGAGACAAAATCAATTTCAAAATAAGCATGTCATGCATGAAGAGCCATTGTGCACAGTGTCACTGTCAGCATGTCCAGACACCATATCCATTCAGACCTTCTTAACAGAACTAAACAGGCACAGTAAAGCCAAAGAGACAAGGCAAAGACGGGGGGGATGGAGAATGAGGAGAAATGGGGAAAAAGCAAAAGAAATGGGAAGATTATTATGAGGGTGTGAAAGATGGAGTAGGAAGGACTAAAGGAAGAATAAACTACACTGAATGAGAGGAGGCAG
>VUQK01003196.1:23155-33185 GCA_015106715.1 Bujurquina vittata | reverse complement strand
CCGCCAAAAAAGCAATTCATTTAGGAAAATAATAATAATAATAATAATAATAAAAAACGAAGCAATTACAATAGGGCCTTCGCACATTCGTGCTCGGGCCCTAATAACTGCTGGATATTACAGTATTATTTGTTGTGTTAACAGGTCAGTTTTCATCAAACAGAGCTAAATTAACAGAACTTAAGCACTCAGACACAAAATTACATGTAATGTTGGGGATTCTTGACGGTGTCCCGGCTTGCCGTTTATCCTAGTCTTTTCTAGCCAACTGGGTGAAGGATACTCTGCCTGTTTCCCCACCCAAACTCTAGGTCCCATCTGCTCACAGAAAGGCACAGCATTTGTCAAAGTAGACTGGATAATGGCTTTGGCATCCTTATTATAATCTCAGCATAATCTTCATTTGTCCACTTTTGGCATCAGGACACTTCTGGGTTTGAGAAATCGGTCAGCACTCTTAAGTGTCCTCGTTTCGTTTTCATTAGCTCAAATCTAGGCATGAAAGCTCATTTAATTCCAATTTAAAACATGGTGGTTTCTGCATTATTTGGAGGCACATAGAAAGCTGAGGTTGTTTTCCATGCTGTTGTGATTAGCCTGAATAAAAGTCCACAAATGAAAGCGGTCATAGAAATAAACCCTCATCAATCTGTGAGTCTGCTTTTGACCTGATCGAGGCTTCTGCTCGACACATTTCAGGCATCTTCTGTAATCTTCTGTAGTGGGGGCATTAGATTAAAATCAGATCCCTACATCTCCAGTTTACCACCACAGCTACAATTAGAGTGCGGTGGTCATCAAGCCACTTGGATAGTATACCTGCTATCAGGGAATAATTAACAATAGAAAAAGCAATAAAATACAAGCTAAAAACAGCTAAACTGGCTTTATTTTCAACTTCATGCTTGTAAAGACAACAGAGGGACAAACTTCATATTATGTCTCGCTATTCTCCATTAAGGTTGTGGCTCTCAGTTGACTACTGCTCCCCCTGTATGTGGGTCACATACACTGTTTCCAGCTGCGTAGCCCAGTCAGCTGTGCCTTTTGCCATGCCCGCCAACATCTGCTCCACAAAAACAATATCCAGCTTTTAGCACTCAAATGGAGGTTACACCATATGCCAGCAAGCCACTTAGTTTCTGCCAGGGGAGCTGGGGCCTGGCCGCAATCGTCGAGGTAACAATGAAGGAGAGTGGTGCTCGTTTTTTTTTTTTACTTCTCTTTCTTTGCTTTATCCAAAGCACTTGTTTTTTGTTTCTTGACTCAGTCTTTTGTTTTAATTTTATCTTTTCCTTTTGTTGTATTCTTTTCTAATTTTTGTGCACTGTTTCCTCTTCAGCTCCCCTCTCAGACCATCAGTGTGTGCCAGAGTGCATCTGCTCAAGGTGCTTTGGCAACATCACCTTTTGAATATTAATGCACCACCTAAAAACAGTTTGCCTGCAAGGTCTGCCACAAGGTCTGTTGCAGTGTGTGTGTGCGTGTGTGTACACACACTCTAATACCTGAGAATCATTTGTTGCAACACTAGTGTGCGTTTGCCAACAGGGGGATTATTTTTTTTTAACAAGAGTCCAAACTATTTGCAACAGTTTGACTTCCCCTTTAAGAATATTTGATGTCCAGTTGCATGAAAATAAATTTAGCTATTTAAGGCCAATTAGGAGTGCAGATCTGTATAGTAAGTGCTGAAGTGCTGCTCGCTATGCTGAGAGGTGATAATGGATTTTTAATTAAATGTGGGAACCAAAGGTCCCAAAATGGAGCTTACAGCTAACCAAGCAGTAGCCATTTGGTGACTGTACAGACAAGGTCCATTATTGCCTCTGAAGCCTTGAGTCTCTATTTTCTGCGGTCCAATCACGATGCAGTCCTTCATGACTTCCACAACTGCTTCTTCATGATGAGAAGTGTGCAGTGGAAAAATGTAAAAGAAAAATTTGTGACACAATAAAGTGTATCAGGTAAGATAACCCATTTTTTGTTTGTTTTTTAAAAAGCAAACTTTATCATAGTGTGCCAGCAATTACCTTGTTCGTCTCTTGCAAACTCTTGTCCTTGCTCAGTCTTTGGGGGAGTAGGGGGAAGACAGACAGAGCCACGTGCTCAGGGGGTGGATCCACTGAGGCGCTCTGGGATGGCGGGTCGGGGCTGCCTTCTGCAGGTCACGGTTTCACTTGTGGGTATTAATTTGGGAGGGACAAGCACACAACAGCTGTGTGTGTGTGTGTGTGTGTGTGTGTGTGTGTGTGTGTGTGTGCGTGCTGCGTGTGTGTGTGTGACGGCCATGGTGAGAGCTGTTGGAGGAAATGGTGAGAGGTGAGAAATCACCTTGACAGGGCCTGTACTGTATATCATACTTAGAGCTGATGCCACTCATGAATGCTGATTAGAGTCTACTGGGAGTTTAATTACTTTCTGCTTAAATGCTGAGGAGCAGTTTGTTCAGGCTTGGAACAAAGATGGAAAATGTATCTGTTTTTGGCCAGAAAACAACTTTGAGTATCATCAAGTTACCAGCTGGTTGAGCTTAAAATAACACCACCAGTAAGAATCTAACCAAAAGGCTATGCTGGCTAATAAGTATATATTTTTACTGTTGAAAGATACTTTTGTTTGTAGCATAGCGACATACTGTGAGTTATTTTTCAGGTTGTTTATGCCCACCTCTAGCTTGTATTTATTTAATCTGATTGCTATTTTTTGTCCAAATTCACACATTTTTATCACATTTATTTGATCGGATCACATCCGTCTGAGAGTTGCTGCTTGTGTCGTGGAAATGCCAGCGCTTTTGGCAACGGCAGCAGATTTCTGTCAGCGTCTATCTTTGAACACCTCCCACATCATGTTCTGAGGAAGTGATTCCTGTCTGGTGCCAAAGGGGTGCAGTCCAACAACAAATGGCACTGGATGGGGGCTGTAGAGGGGCTAGAACGGGGTGGGGAGGACTCCGCTCATCCACCTTCTGCAGACTCTTTACCAGCAATAAAATTAATCTTGAAGTCATCTTTGCTTTAAAGAGTGTAATGACTCGAAGCGGTAATGAGTGGATGTGCTGTTGTATGGACTGTATGCACTTCCTTGGACTGTCAGAGGAGGGCAGTGCTTAAATGGAAACAAAGCTGTGAGGGTGCAATCAGCTTCATGCGTGTGAAGTGGTGTGTGTTTATGCAAAGGTGTATCTGTGTTTATATTGTAGTGTGTAGCTCTCACAGCTCAGTGAGGACGTGTTGTTTGCTGTTATCTACAGCTTGTAATTTTCTGTTTGGTGTCTCCATTGTGCTATACATTACAGTAAGTAACATGGACAAACTAGCACAGAAATTATGCTAATGAAGACAATGATTATGTTAATTTGACTCTAACAGTCCAGTGCAATGATGCTGAGCCTGCATGATTATTAATAGGATCACAACATGTTAGATCACAAAGTGGTTTAGTTATGGTTGCAGTTCTCATGTGTATTATCTTTGACACCAAAATTCACCATTTTATCACGTCATAAAATGATGCTAATATTATAATGTGACTACTTTTTAGAATAGCATCTCATTTTACTTTTTATGCAGTTTCAGCTTGGATCATTTTTGGGTTTTAATTTTTTGTTGCAAGTTATGTCTAATGAAATTAGTTTAAGATATTTTTTTTTTCTCTGCCCCAGCTGTGACTTCACTAGGAGACAACTTTTTAAAGGCCATTGCATGACTACCTCAAGAATGAGAGTGATACCCCGACAAACGTGTTCAGTCAGCAACCACAAATGGGTGTGATGCATCACGGGGACATGTCAAAGAACTGTGATCCGGATCAGTGTGGAAAGTGTAGACAAGGATGTAATATTGAAGGTCCAGATGGTTTCGAGGCAGAGACAGACGTGCTGTGGCTTGGCATTATCTTTAATTCATATCTGCTCAGCCGTTCTCCCTGCGTTGTTAGGCACTGGGAGATGTGCAGCTAATTTAATACGGAGGACCAAACAAAGTAAGTTTAGTCAGCGTCACTTTGGCTGGCACTTCAGCTAATTTGTGTAAACAGTGTTGTGTATGATATAGTTCAACATGGAGAATGCTTTTTCTCGCAATCGGAAATGACTTTTTGGGGTGTCTTGCCAAAAGCTTGATGATGATGCTCAGAAGCTCCACTATGGTTCACGCCTCACTGCTTTAAAGCAGTTGTTAAGCCCTCTTTAATGGCATGACACACACCATTATTGTGGTTGTCCTAGTCTCACATACTTGTTTACGCATTGTTTAAAGTTGGAAAACATCTAATATTACACATGCTTTTCCTTTAACGGCTTCTTACTGTAAGGTTCAAATGCATATAAACTGCATAATTTATAACTTTAAACAAAGAATTAACAAACAAAGCTTTATAGAGGACTGAGCTGGGCTCAAAGGTGAGTGTGTAGTTCCCTCTTTTCTTGGGCCATTATTTATCTAAATGGGTTTGAAATAGAAGAAAAAAGATATTCAGAGCTTGGTCACACTCTTCCTCTATCGATTGCTGTGTCGATGTGCCTGCATGTGCCATTGTGAGTGACAGAAGATGAGAAAGTCCAGACAAGGGAGCAGCACAAGAATTTATGAATAAATTGCAGGTATGAATAAAGTGCCTAATTGACCTAATGAGGAAGCGTATTCTTTATTAAGCTAATTTTCAGTGAGGTGAACAATTTCAGTCTCGCTGTTGATCAGATGTTGAGATGATGAACTTTCTCTCCTTGGAGGACAGTGGGCTTCTAATGTTCAATGCATCTGCTTTTCAGAAGCAACTGACAAATGTATGTTAATGTGTTGGCAGGATTCAAAAAGTGAAATGAGGCAGCCCATCTTTTCAGATCAGTCATGTGTCACAAAGCCAGAGCCTCAGCTCTTTCCTCTCTCCTCCATGGGGCCGGGATGACCTCAATAATTAAGGGACAATTTTAAAATGCATTTCTAATTTTCTACCAGACTGAAAAGCTTTATCACGGAATAGCTGACAAAAACCCTCCCCTTGAATGGGGGTGACTCCTGGGCTTCCACTAAACTGGTCATGAATGCACAAACCATCTGTTTTTCTGGCCGTTTGTCAGTGTGAGCGTGGCGGAGGCAGCTGTCGGAGTGGCCCCGGTTTGAATGATGGAGCACACAACCTTTGTTTCACTCTGCAATGGCTTTGTGAGGTCTGGCTCGTCCTGCCCATGCTGCCCTGCAACGAAACCAGGCGAGAGACGGTTTCTGTTTTTTGCCCCACCAGTCGCCACCAAGTTGGCTGGCAGACAGAGTCGGAGCAAGAGAGATAGACTTGGAGAGAGCTTGAGGAAATTAAATGAACGAAGAGGATGAATGAAGGGGAAAGAAAAATGAGGGAATGGGCAGAAGGGATGTGGTCAGAGAGTTAAAGATGAGGGAAGGTGTATGGCCGGTGAGTGCATTGTGTTGGTGAATGAGGATCTGGGGCATTGTGTGCTGGCCAATCTGTAGCTCAGTGGGTGAGGTTGTCAAGAGCCAGAGCCAAGGATTAGGGCCAGAGGGCCAGGAGAGTGAGGTGAGAATGTGAGAGCAGCCAGCAGGGTTGGGGGTACTGCAGGAGACTGGAAGCATGAAAACATCGTATGGTTGTAAAGATGGGAAACATTAATAGGCGTACAAAAATGTTGATTTGTTTTGATTTAATATACTGATAAAGTGATCCTCTTAATTCTAAGAGTTTCAAATGTATGTTTGGAATTAAATCCAACATAACTTTGTCTTTAATTTCCGTTTTACTCACATAAAAAGGTGTTGTTGCTGTTGGTGGGAGTCCATGGTTGGCAGCCAGGAGTGCAGAAGGAAAATTCCTGTTAATTTGAGGCTCATGGATACTCGAGGTTTCTGCCAGGGTATTGCAAGCCTGTAAGCCTGCTGGGCATAAGGTGAGCGGTGCCAGCCCAAAGGACCTATAACTGTTAAGTTAGCGAATATTTCTTTTTATGCTGCTGTTCCCCTTAACTGTTTTTACATGCACATGCCACACTCCACAACTTTTCTGGAGAAAACAGCTGTTCTTTGTACTATTTTGACATACCAAATGGACAGATGATCTCAGAAAAAAAAGTGGAAACATTTAGAAGCGACAGCCATAACATAACTCCTGTGATTCAGCGCTCAGTATTATTGTTTGTGGGTGTCGTAAACCCGCCACTTCTCCCACTTTGTAATTGTACTGCAATAGAGAAAATAAAGAGATCATTGTTTGTTTTTTGGCTTGAACTGAGAAGATTGGCTGGGACCACATAAATACATTTTGGTAAGAAAAAATGCAACAATGTCATGTGTTTGGAATACATTCAAAACTCGATATTTTTGTAGGAAAAAAAACTAACTTTGGATTTTTCTTAACACTGACTTAATTGTGCTGCATTTAAATTTAAAATGTATTTTTTTCAGAATGGCAATGAGGTCTTTTCCAAGGCATCCATTACTATGATAAGAAAAAGGAAGGAAGGGTAGTTCTTATTATGATTTTTGTGTGGACCTGTGTTAGGGTAGGGAGACTCTGTGCTCTCCCATATTTAAAACATAATAAAAAAGAAGGTGGGGAAAAAAAAGACCCGGCCTGGGTTGCCAAATCGAAATTTTATTCATTTCATGCAAAATATGCATTCTGCAATTTATTTATCTGTTGTCTTGCTTTTTATTCCCTTGGACAATTTTCTCTCCTCATGTCCTGGTAGGATTTTAGTTTTATTTGAAATTGATAATGACTGTTATCCCCTGTGTGGGTGACACTGACCAGCATGACCTAATTGCATACATTGTTCTGGCTGAAGCACTTGACCGGAACAGAGAGGCTGTGAGTCCACACATGTGGGGGAGTAAAGAAGGTTGTTTGTGTGTGTGTGTGTGTGTGTGTGTTAAGCTGTTTTCACATATAAGATGTGTAATATTGTTGTGTTCATCAATCTACTAAAGTGGAGGCACTCTGATATTCAGACATAGTTCACTTTGAACGATAATGTTCCTGACAGCTTTATTCAGATATACTTATGGCAGTTATGGAGAGACTGTGAGTATGCTCCAGGATAGTGTTTTTATTGCTGTTTGGGTCATTCTCCAAACAATTCTGCTTTTTAGTGACCTGAAGGATTAATAAAATTCAAGAAACAAATGGACAGATGACAGTCAGCAGTGTCGCCTGCTGTAGGTAGCAATGGCCTGTGTCAGTATTTTGTAATCTTGCGCATGCCTGCATGACGTTAGGACTTTTCGTGAAAGACATTGTGTGTAAATCTAACTAGATTCGACCTAGTAATATTTTCATCCGAGCTTTTATGGAAAAGTGACGTGACAAGTGCGCTGATTCAAACATGACGTCGACACATTTAGATGCCGTCAGAAAAATGGAAAGTGCCTGTCTGAGGGGCTTTATGTAACCTGACATTAAACCAACATATGCCAGCAATATAATACCATTACCAAAAAGGTCTTGTCTAGAGATGGAAGTTGACATTATTTATGATACTCTACTAAACTTGTGAAACTTCTGCATAATGTTGATGGCAGAGTTAATGACAGAAGTTGCCTTAAGGCACCAAAGAAAAAATTTCCTCAGCTCTTTTTGTGTGTGGGTTGACAGATGAATGAATGAGGGCCTGATAGGGTCTGTTCTTTGTGTCACAATACAAAGCTTATTTCACATGACTTACTACTTGGTCACAGACTTATTGTGCTTGTATGCTTTGAAATCTTTTTTTTTTTCTTTCAATAATGAAGTTCCATGTGTTATAATGCAGTTTGTTATTTGTAACACTTGCTAAGCTCTGTAACTGCTATGAGTTAAGAATAGAATTTTCTACACTTTTCAGCTTTTTTTTATACATTTCACTTGCTTGTGTGTTTAATAACATAATAAAGAGCATTACTTTTCATTACATTTTATTTCTCTTATTGCATCCCGTTCATTTGTAACGGCCCGGCGATGTCGGCTATGGCTGGTAGAGCTTATGGTGGAAAAGCAGAGTTTAGCAGAAAGCAGTTGTGTTCTCTCACACGGCAGTCGGAGCATGGCGTTTTTCTGTAGCCCCGGGGCAGGCAGGCACCCAGCGCTAGCACTGCCCATGCCCGGCCCCTCCCCATCTGTGTGTCACGAGTCAGATCTTGTTAGAGATGATGGCTCTCTGATGTGGACAAATTGTCACTAAGGGGGGACCTGGAGACTGAGAGACACAGCTTTGGGTATTTTGAGGGGAGAAAGTGCAGGAAAATGTGTGCTGAACAGGCCCTCAGAAACAGCAGAGGGGTAATTCTGGTGCTTTGTCCCCACCGTGAGGTGTAGAGTATCTCCGGGGCTTCATCCAGTTCCTCTGTTGTCTCATGTTTAGCTGACTGTTGGTGTGGATGCTCATCGCAGCCAGAACATCTCAGTAGGTACTTAGCTGCATTTAGTGCAGACAGCAGCAGTGAAACAATAAGCAAATCCCATAAGTCCATGGCAGCACTCTGAGTCTCTCCTTTGCTGAGGTGTTGATAGTCAGCATGCCATTTGTTTTATTTAATGGGGCACTCAGGCAGACAAAGTAACCCCGTTCTCTTTCAAAATAGATGCTTAAATTGCATCAGGTGCAGTTTGTCATTTCAGATGTGTGGTAACCTCCAATAGACTGCCAGGCACTCATTCATGATCTCACACTTTTGTCTCTTAACCTCGCATGCCCACAATAGGCAGTGTGGTGACAGAGTGGCCCCTCTTTTGATGGTTAACGGGCCAAGAGAGGCCAAGCATCAACACCGGGCTTTGAGAGGAGGCTGGAGAAGCATATGGAGCTCTAAATAAAATTCAGATCAAGCACAATGATAGCTGAGGTCTGCTTTGTGAATGGACGGCTCGGTGAAAAAAAGGGGGTGGAGTGGAAATTTGGACCCCAATAATAAGATCGTGAAGCATGAGGAAATGAATGTATGGCTCTGTAATGTGGCACGCTATTGATTCTAGAGGAAAATTGCTGCGGCAGTATTATTGTGGGGAACGAACTCTTTAAACTCTGCCCTTTATTACTCCCCAACGGCTGGCTTCAGTGAAGCCTCATCATCCGCCCAAAGTTCTGCTCCTAATCAATGACGCTGACAGTTGACAGATTTTCCAAGCTTGCAGTCTTTGTCAGAGGCTGATGATCTGAAAAGGCTTGGGTGGTAGAGCAATGAATAAGATGTTTAAAACTCATAAATAAGTCCTACAAAAGCTGCACTGGTGTGTATGTATGTCTGTTGCAGTAGAAAGGTTGTAGGGGGATTTTTTTTCCCTTTTTTCTTTTTTTTTCCTCCCTCTTTTTTCACACTTGCAGAATCTGCGGCCTTTGAAGGACTTGTGAAGCCGAAGGCGTCCCGTTGCTCAATCAAACAGATTAAGTCAGTCAGACAAGCAGCGATCTGTCCCATTCAATAAAGTTACTTTTGTCATGCTGGATCTCAGAGGGCCTCATATATGCATAACACCGGGCTTGGACATGTAACTGTTTTATCGCATTGTGAGTCGACTTTGACTGAATTTTAGTTTGCTGTTTTTTGTCTTCTTACACTTACTGCATCAATTTAAAACACAGTATTATTTATCATAAACGGTATATAATTGTTTTTCATTAATCCAAACTAATAATATTAGACTGACAAGCAAGTAGTTAAAATCGTGTGATGTTCCTTAATGCTCTGATCTGTGAAAAGTTGAATAAGTAGTCTAAACCATGTGGCGACCCAGTAATGAGGACATCTGTTTTCATATGGTCCTTGACACGTAGCACCAGAAATTTGATGTCATCCTGTCCAAACTGGTACATGGCTGGCAGACAGCATGGCATCCTGTGATTGGTTCTGACAAGCAAGTGACAGCTCTGGAGGTGAGGAGGGTGCATGACAAAGGGCAAGCAGAGGATGAGGGGGAACGGCGTCAGGCTATAGGTCTGTTTGTCTGTGTGTCTGCCTGTCTTTTCTGGCTTGACCCCCCCCCCCCCACAAAAAAAAAAAACCACCAACCCACCCCCCCCCCCCCACACACCACCACCCAC
>VUQK01003196.1:0-17215 GCA_015106715.1 Bujurquina vittata | reverse complement strand
TAGATCTTTCCTGTTTTTTTTTCCCCCCCCCCCTCCTGAGGCTTCATCTTTGCAGACATTGGGAGCTGTCATTTTGCAACACCCGGTGATGTGGGTGACACTCAGCTGCTTTGACAGGTGCTGGACATCAGACACACTCCTAGGCGAGCTGGCAATTTTTCTTCAGGTAAAGTGCTGAAATGTGCAAACGAATTATCGATAAATTTATCGCTGTGAGAATTTTTTTTTATACAGTCACTCAATGAGAAAGTCAATATTTCATTAATTATCACTAGTTTGGACTGTTGCAGAGTTTGGTTATTATTTATTCATGTTTAAAAACTAATTCTTAAAGACATTTTAATAACTGCCTTTACTAAGTGAATGTTCATTGAAACTTTGAAACGCTTCTTTGGGCATGCGTGAAGATATTTAAACTATCCAGTAGTCTAAATCTAATGCTTGCAAATAGATAAGCATCATGTCCGCGATCTAAAAACTGCCCAGATATGTTACAGTTAAATGCAATTCCTATTTGCACCTAGTTTAATATTCATCCTTCAAATTGTGAATCACTGAGCTGATCTGTATAAGAATAAAAAATGAATAATCTTATCCCATTAGAATCTTGTTTATGTGTCATTAAAAATGGAAGATTTGGTAACTCTGCAATAGGCAAACCAGCTAGCTGAGATGGAGGATTTGTTGCAGTGTTATGCTGGGATCTAGGCTACATGGTGCACTGTGGGAGCCCACAGGGTGTGTGTTCACAGTGTTTCCTGGATTAGACACCTTGGTATGGCCTGTGGAGAGATGTTCATAGTCTGCTGTTCACACAATCTGCCTGCTACAGCTGAGCTGCCCTTTGCCAACAGGCCTGGAGACAGGACGAACACATTTAGATCCACATGTCGCAGTTCTCTGTCGTCATTATTTTTAACTTTATGTTGTTATAGGTGAGGGTAATTCGAGGCTAAGTAATACATGCTACAGAAAGCAAAAACAAGTGTTTCAGAAGTAACACTTGAGAAGTTCGGTTTGTGTGTCCACATGCACATGTTCATTCCACTTCTTAACATTTTACAGACTTATTTGCATATTTAAAATATCTGATCAGTGTGGTAGACTGCTTCCTGGATTGCTTGGCAGTTTGGTCCCTCATAGCGCAGTTCACAGCTTACCAGGCCTATTGTTTCACCACACACACGCACACACACAAACATGTTGACATGCTCATCTGTCACTAGGAAAACCGCCACAGGCTGTGGCCTTGGCACAAAGACATTCTCTGAGCTGAGTGAAGATGCTTGGAGCCAAGATGCACCCAGTCAAAATGTTAAGAATTTCACATGCCAGAATCGACAAGCACAAGCGTTGATTTGAGGAGAAATGATGTTGAAGCAGCCCTGTTGATACGTATGACAAAGATGCTTTACGGGTTTTTGACAACTATTAAAACTCACTGGCTGGTTGTGTTACTGCTTTGAAAACCTACAGAAATAAACAAATTATTGAAAATGTAAAACATATATTGTAACTCGTTTACTAGAAATACAGTTAGCGCACTAGAGTTTTTAAACTATTGTTTTCCTCCTCTGACAGTGCAGTGTCAAAAAAAAACCAAACAAGTCCGTATCTAAATTTAAATCGACCAAAAGAGCTACAGCAGGCCAAAGCTAATGAGACGTCATATGTACTGGGTGTGGTCAAGAAGGATTGTTTACTTCAGAGCAGGAGCTGTAAGTAGACATTATTATCATTATTTTGCATCTGTATTCGTTCAAGAAACAGCTGTTGAATTTTGAGCGAGATTTAAAGTGGCAGGGCCTGGAGTTGTTCTTGTTCATTCAGCTAACTTAGCTTTGACATGATAGCTTCTGGCAGAGTTTTGTGCTGAACTCAACATCTGTGACAAATGTCAGCACCACTGACCAGTCCTCTCCATGTCTCTTTCTCTTCTGTGTTTATATATCCCTCTTCCTCCATTCTCCATGTTTTCCTGCCTTCCAGGATTGCCCAGTTTCGGGGGTAAAGACCAACACAGAAAAAGCGGGAAAAATGGGAACCTTTGATGCCACTAGATCAGTTTCCTCTGCCAGTACCCATCTCCATCACTGCCACATCAGCTGGTCCCAAGGTTGTGAGGTCATCCAAACATCTGGCCCCTCCGCCATGTTTTCTAAGGTCAGTGGGTAGCATCTGTTATAGACCCCACCACCTTCAGTGTCTCTGATGATGAAGATCACGCTGAGAAAACCAGACAAAATACTTTGATCAGTTATAATTGTTGACAAGACGTAGCAAGTAAACCTATTATAATCTAGTGCGGTCTTATGGTAATGGTCTGTTAGGTCACATACAGTGCTTAACAAATTTATTGGACCATCTGTCAGAAGAACAAGAAAACACAAATATTTTAAAAATCCATCAAAAACTTGTTTAAAACCAAAAATCATTCTTATTTATTGAAAAAATAACAACCTGAATTCATATTTTTTTTTACCCAAATTTGAGCTGGCACACTGGGCTTCTCTGAGAAGTAAAAAATTAATCAAGCATCACATTCAATGACTAAAACAAATATTTCTGTTCAGGAATGCGAGTAAAAGCTTTTTTTCCCCCATCTTTTTATATTTTATAGAGATTTTAAAAATTCATGGTCAACAACAGTGATTATATTTTAGCAGTAAGTAAAAGAGCTTGCGCATACTGGTAGATTAACCACTATAGAAACATAACAAAAATTATTTTGGTAATTATCAATACTGTTAATTTAAGACAGTGGTGGTGTAAACCCTACATGGTGATTTAAAAAAATTGTGGAAATGAGTTTTCTTTTTTATGGGCAATACTCAGCAGAATGTTGAATATAATGTATTTCTGTTTGAAGCATCTTTTGTGTCTGCATTACATGTTTTTATGTATGTGTGGATGGGACTGTTGTGTGTCCATTTGTGCTGATGTCCCACTCTTGTGAAAATAATTTCTTTTGAATATCTTGAGTTTTTGTTGATTTGACACAAAATTTTACTTGGACTCAAGAGCGAACCATTGAATTATTATTATTATTATTTATTTTTATTTTTTTTTTACTGCATGTACAGTCGTGTGAAAAAACTATTCACAGGACTGTATGCAGATGCCCCTTACTGCTTCCACAGGAATTAAGAGGGTAAGTAGCAGCCAGGTAGGACTGGACAATATGGATCAAAAGTAATATCTCAATATATTTTTAGCTGAATGGCGACATACGATATATATCTTGATATTTTTTTCTTCCCAAATGTATAAACAAAAAGACACTTCTGAGTCAAAGCTACATGTCCCAAATGTCACGCAGACATTTTTATTAACATTCAACTGTAGCTATACATAAGAAATTGCTCAAAAATCAACTACTGGCATATTTAAATAATAATAATGCTTTTCAAATAAATGAATGCTTTTTTCCTTGTATAAAAAGACTCGCAGCTGTGCTGTTGAAATGTAAATAGAAAAGATACAGAGCAAAAATGGTAAAAGGCTGCCTTATTCTTTAAAAAGCAAGTCTGGTGAAGTCTACTTCACTGGAAAGTGCTTCCTCCTGTGTGTGCTCCTGTATATCCAGTACTGCGACAGACTGAATGAACAAAATTCCATCCACAGGATTTAGCCATCTCAGAAAATCCGACGACATATGCGCTGATGTATCACAGCAACGGGACGACGTGTTCAATGAAGCGTCTGCAAGCACAAAAAGACCCACTTCCGCTATTAAGGTCTTGTGACTTATGGTGCAACCCAATTTCTGCTGCGTATGGTGGCGCCCTCTTACCTGCAACCAGAGACTCTTTCTGTGCGATGGCAGAGAGTATGAATGGACGCAGTAGGAAAGCTGTATGTACACCAAAACACGGTGACAGTGGAGGATTTCAGCTTTCCAAAACTCTCTGACCTCACCAGAAAAAGTCACTAAATTTGTCATTAGTCGCTTTGGGGGAAAAAAGTCACCAGCAGGGTCTAAAAAGCCTCTAAATCTAGCAACAAAGTTACAAAGCTGGGAACACTACCATTCGGTTGCTTCCTGCGTGATAACAGGTGAAGCGGAGAGAGGCGGGGCAGTGTGAAGCAGTGCAGAGACAAACTGGGAGAAGGGAAAGGTGAACTACAAGTTTGATTGTAATGCGTCATAGACTTTATCGATATCAACAATATTTTCTCATTTTATATGGCGTATGAAAATATATCGATATTTTTTTAAAAATCGATATATATCGCCCAGCCCTACAGCCAGGAACTGCTAATCAAGTACATCTGATTAACAGATCATCACTGAGTGCGAGTACCTCTATAAAAGATGAAAAATATGACAGTTTTCTTCCCAGGAGTTGATGGCCCAGAAAATTCTCCCCAAGGTCAGACCGTGTAAATGCTCAGACACAGAAACTATGCAAGCCTCAGTTAGCATGTTAAATTTCATGACTGTACAGTTAGAAAAAGACTGAACAAGTATGGCCTGTTTGGAAGTGTTGCCAGGAGAAGTCCTCTTTTCTTTGAAAAGAACATGGCAGCAAGTTATTGCTGCTAAAAGTAGCTCTAAAAGCCATTGAATCATGGGGTGTACTACGTTTTTCATACAACTGCATAGAGCCACCAGTCAAATCTGGAACAAAAGCTATTTTAAATCACATTATGTATACAGCAAACTAAGCAGATGCTAAGTTCACTCATAAATACAGTGTGCATGCATCAGTTCAACACCACAGCTGACCCCATATTGCAGCTGAGGCTGTGGTATCCGTTGCCCAAGACTTTAAACTTCCTATCATCACCTTGGAGATAGAGTTCAGTTCTAAGTTATGATTTGGCCACTAAGCAGAAATCAGCATTGCAAAGACAGCTCAAAGATTGGTCACACTAGTTACATGCTAACTCTACATGTGTCCATTATATCATGATACCTTTGCTGTTTTATTCATACAGCGCCAGGATTCCCTTTCCATGTCCAGCATAAACAATTTGTTAAAGATAGAAAGAAGAGTTATGGATTTATTTGTCCTTCTCCAGTAGAACATGCTCACTGATGTAGAACCAAGTTTGTGAGCCAGATGATTTGGTGGCATCTAGGCACCTGTCTCTTTGTGTCTGGTCTCTGTGAAGTTTGAACAGCATCCGGTGTTGTGATGTCAGGAGCTCTTAGGGGTCAGAACAGAAATTATTGAACAGAGGGTGGCTGACAGAGGGAGCTGGCACTGGGAGCAAACAGATGTTGCAATCATAAAGAAATACACAACCTCTGAATTAAATATGAAGAGCGGGGGTTGCAAGAATTGAGCATGGTCTTGACTTTGCCTTTGTTTCTTGTCCAATCACAGTGACTTGTTGCAAGTTTAAGAGTCACCGATTGGTTGGTGACTGTCATCACAAGAACCAGGTAAATCAGTTAAATTATGCAGGTTTCAGAACTTGAGGAGAGATGCGACCAAAATCCTTGAAAAAAACATCTTGCAAGAAGACAGCTGTTTAGAACATACTGCAGATTCATTATTCACAAGCAGAGGGTCTCTGGACGCAGCATGTTATGTCAAAGTGTTTTAAAGCATTTACGCCACAGTGGCTCAGTGATGAAATCTGTAAAAAAGAGAAGAATCTGACAGAATGTCCTCAGAACATTGTTTTACCAGAAGTGTTTTGTTTCCCAGTCATTTTACAGGGTTTTTCACTCACAAGGAATTACGAGTCTGTCTGAATATTTGATGGCAGAAGCCAGTGAGACAGATTAGTGTCTTCTTAACATCTAAATGAAGGGGTTTTTTTTTGTAAGCTGTGCACTACAGTTCCTTTAAAACAATTTGATTTGTGTTTTGCTGATTTCATTTTCATGCAATGTTCAAACTCTGTGCACAGTAGCTAGGAGTGTGTGATTTGCAGTATACATGCATCATAACAATGATATAGTGTGTTTTTATATGGTGGATTTTCTGGAAATAAAGGATTTAATATTCATTTTAAGTGTCATCATCTAACATGAGATGGTTAACAAAACTGCACATGTAGTCCCTCAGTCACGTGCTTCAGACCGTTCCTGTTTTCAGCTTTTTACATTTTCAATAAGGACGCTTCACATTGCTCCTCTGTAAAAGTTAACAAGGAATTGTTATTTTAGTCTTTAAACAGGAATTTTGTTAGAAAAAAAAATTATAACTATAGAAGGTGATGTACACAATTGTGTACGTGGTGACCAAAGGGGTTAAAAAAACTGCATTTTATATTTACTCAGGTTATTTTTGTCTTATATTAAAATTGGTTTAATCTGAAACATGTAAGTGTGACAAAATACCTTATTTTCATTAAACGTTGAAGCTATTTTTTTTCTATCAGATGTGATTCATTCCATACATACAGATTATATACATATCGTATGGAATCCTTCAAAGATTATCTTTCAAAATAAATCTTCTTTCCCTTCTGTGTTGCTATTGCTCAGTAAAAATGTCATTGACCGACAGCAATGACTTTTTCAACCCAATAGGTGCCACCTGACAAACCCGATCTTTCTCTCACCATAAATGTACCTCAACATGGTATACACAGTTTTTCTAACACTATATTAACCCATTTCATCGCGTATTTCAGCTTTAAACCCACTGCTGCAGATCTCTGTGTGTTTATCTTTAAAGTGGATGGCCTCCTGCCAGTTGGGCCTGACTCCGAGTGCCGCAGTATCAACATTGAAGAGAAAGGGCCAGAGGGGTGATGTAAGTATTGATACACTTCTTGAAATCACTTTGTCACCACCAGACATGCCAAGCTGCTGAAGTACCACACAACAGCAGGAAGATGATTGTGAATTCTTGGCAGCAGGATGAGGGATGCCATTAAAAAGGCAAATGTGATTAATTTTTAGTGAGAACGCTCTCACGTTGGCGATAGTCAGTGAGGTCGGGCTAAAGGGATGTGACACAGAAATTACTCTTCCTCCTGGCTTCTAATGTGACTCGTCATTCTCAAGAAATATCTTGGAAATGAGGAGACAAAAGCACTCTCGTCCAGTAGAAATCTGGCTGAAAAGCGACCCATTGCTCAGAAAGCCCAGATCACTGGTTATTTAACGTAAAATGATTTTTATCACCCAAGGGGGGGGTTGTCTCATTTGTGTGATCAAAGGAGATATTTGATAGGTTGTCATCCTGCTGTTTTGTTTTTTTTTTTAAAGATTGTTTTTTGTGCTAGAGTTGTGTTTTTCTTTAAACCTGTTCAAACTAAGACTCCCCCTCCTCACCCCTGTGGAGTGACATTTTCCAGGTGACACAGTGGCGTAGGCCACACTTAATCTGGACCCCGTTATAAACACGGCGGGGCTGCAGCACTTCCACCGCTGCCTCTCTTCTCTGTCTGTTTAAGTGCTAACAACAAAAGACAGGACACAGGTCACATTAAAGGTTATGTCTTTTTCTATTTCATATAGTTTTAGATAAATGCTTTTTACAACTTGAATGCATATAATTATTGACCACAGAAATCTTATTTAGCAGCCAGTGGATGGTGGAGTTTTAGAAATGTTACTCGTTCCTGCATAATTAAAGTACGACAGATTCATGTGTGTTTATACGTCTGCGTCTAGAGGCAATGAGAATATTCATATGAAGTTGTGTTTATCTACGAGAACCTTTTTAGTCTAAAAAAAATTTATATTTTACATGTAATTCAACTCCATTGAGCCTACATTAAAGTGAAACCCCTGTGCATTTCTCTAACACACAGAGCTGTAATTGATTCCCCCAGACATCCATGAACAGACCTTCAAAGTGCACAGAGTCATAAAAATGGCAGTCTTCATTTCCTGGAAAGAAGAAATTGTAACGTTTTCCCCCAAATTGAACGGTCTCATTTAAAATTGCCAGCTGTCCTCACTGAAAACGAAATATCCCCTCAGTGTTAAATCGAATATAAAAGTCATAAGCCATCAGTGATCACAATTGCTTAATCCTTTCTCGCTTGTAATCTTGGATTAGTCCTCGGTTTACACCTCCTCCTCAGAAAATAACAATCCCACTGCTGCGCGCCAGCAGGACAGTCAGCTGCACACCATGCTGTAGTTTACTTAGTGGGAAAACTGCTCACGTTCTTGTATCCTATTACCATGACCACCTTGAGATAAATGGCTTTTTCTACCCTCTGCCATAAGGTTTTATATCAAACGACATGTGTTGAGTATCTGACTGCAGGTTATATTGTTGCAGCGGAAATAAAACAATCACTTTTGGAGTCGTTTCAAGGCACCTGCCTGTGGTGTGTAACTGCTGGCCGACCTATACGCACAGCGTTTATAGATGTAGGGAAGAGGACAGTGGCAGGTGACAGGTTAACTCTGCTGTGTAAATTCCTGGGCCGTGTATGATGTAGCCTGTGATCCTGCGGTCCTTGATTAGATCTGAGCTAGTAAATATCCTGTGATTAATCAAAAGGGCTTGTTCTGCGTGTAGCGTCCCTGTGTCACCTTCACAGCTGGGGAGCAGGGCCGCTGTGTTTACCGCACTCCACTTCTATCCCTTCAGACCTCATCCTTATTTTGTCACAGCCCAGAGAGGGACGACTTACAAGCTCCTGCAGCCCTAATGCTGCGGACATGGTTGGCATTATATTCCAGGATAAAACTGAGATATTGTAGAAGGTTTTTGTCATATAGTGAGAAAAATATGTGGGCCTGTAATATCCACAGTGAGACTGTACCTGCTGCCAGTTTGTTACAGAAATATAGATGTGGGAATTCTAAAAGTTTATCTTTGAATCGTTTTAGTGTTCTGTGTTTTTATTTCTTCAGTATAATTAAATTAGTGTTGTTGATTATTTTTTTTATTATTATTATGATTGGCACTATAGTTTACGTTAAGTTAAATGCAAACAGACACATTTCTGGCATTGTAGCACAAAACTGAATTTTACAGTTCATCTCAAATGCACTCTTTCCTCTGGAACCTTTAAAAATAAATAAATAAAATGGTCTTCCTTCTAAGCAACACAGATGGGGCAAGAGAGTCAGACGGTGTGTTTTATGGTATTTGTTGACTATAAGAAATATAGAATACCACCATCCTTATCCTTTAATTACAAAATAATTAGCACTCAGACTGAGAATATCCCCTGGAAACAGCTTTGCTACAGGCTCGTTACTTCTATGAAACATGTTCAAATGAAGGCCAACATGATAATGGGTGATTATAGTAATTAATAGACTGAACTAATTACTTTAGCCAGTTGAGATTCATTTAATGTCGAAGAGTAAGTGGTGTGTATTTGAGCAGAGCCTGCCCAACTGAAACTGACTCATTTCTAATTAATCATCCTGCTCTGCTTCCTTAGCTTTAGCATTGGGTGATAACTGGTGTCATTTTAGTTTTTTCCTGTCTGTTTAAAAAAAAAAGAAGAAGAAGAAAAGAAAAAAATCATGTGAGGTCTTCATTACATCTTTTTAGGCACTGTTTTAGTCCCCAAACAGCTCACTTGGAAAATCCGTCCTGATGTCCCGACTTGTCCGTAGAGCGTGATTTCACTGATTGCTGCCCCCCCCCTTTTATGATGACCCCTTGATTGTCATTTGAAGAAGGTCTATGGGACATGCATGTCATGTTAATAAAGGCATTAAAACCCATGTATCCCTCCACCACGGAACAAAGTCTGGACCTGTCCGAGAATATAGATCTCTAATTGCTTTTGCGTGGTGGTGCAGCAGAATTGTGCTTCCCAGATGTCACGTCTGCCAAACCCCAGTGCACATCACTGTCAGTGGGCCTGAGAAATCTCCCTAACAAGCTTGTGATTACATAAATCTATAGCTGTACTGGCACCAAAGAGACTGAATAACTTTCAAGGAGACTTCATGTTTGATGTTCCCGGGCTTGATTGCAAAGAAGAAAAAAAGAGAAACCCACTATATTGGGAATGTGTCCAAACAGTCTAGGTTTGCTAATTTTGTCATAGTCAATTTTATAGCATGGCCGTGAGAATGGGTGGCAATGGAATGAAGTTTCTGAGTGCTTTGCAAAGGGGCGTGAGTGGGTTTGACAGGCCCACTGAAATATGCTCCGCTCTACCTTATTTCATTACAGGAGCAGGGACTAAAAATGCAAATCTGGGGCCCTCTCTCAAGAGGTCGTTAGAAAAGTGACACATCAAACAACTGGCTTCAAGTGGCAGACAAAGTCTTACATTAATGTGTCATCACTGTGTTCATATTTTGATTTCTGATTACTACAGAGGCTTTTCAAACTTAGTCTCGCAATAGAGATATGCTTTCCTTCAAGCAGCTCTCTAAAGCCATTGTTTGGATAGCCTTGCCATTTACTTCCATGTTTAATATGGGAGAAATCCTTGATCACGAGAACAGCAACCACATCCTAAACACAGAGACTGATAGACCAGATCCGTCTCATGGCCTTCTCTTAAGAAGTGATGAATTGGCTTAATGGTGAGTCGGACACACAGCCACACAGGGAGGAGTGAGAGGAGGTATTAAATGGCATGGTTTTATAGCCTATCAGCATTGTCATACCCCAGCTGTAATGCTAGCGTCTTTTATTCAGCACAATAAGGCAGGCTGAACATAACGGCTTATGCCATGTTAAACACACTTATACACGATACCTCAAGATGCCATATACAGTACTATGCAAAAGTCTTAAAACCACTCCTCACTTTTTTCATATTTTGCTTCCAACTAGCCAGACTTTCTGCTCTTGAGCAATAGTTCTCCAGACTTTTTGAAGGCCTTTCAAAGTTTTTCTTTGGGCGTTTGGCTGGTTTTCACTTATTTCCAGTCCAGTCCTTCTGTCTGACCGTTCTCAGAGGAATACTTTTTTGTTTGTTTGTCAAGCTATCTAACACAGACCTATGACTAACTCAAGGGATGACGTGCAGTTGTGTCTACACATAAAGGACAACTTAGCAAAGAACTGATTCCCATTTCTTCAGTTCAATCTTTTTAAAATGTCACAGGTAACATAGTTTGACAGGCATGAAACAGTATTTTTGCATCAATGTGATTCACAAAAAGCTATTAGCTTTGGCATATCTCAGCGTAGTGTGCAGTGTGTCCTTAAAAAATCTGAGGAAAGTAGGCAAGTAGGAGACAAAGAAGTGTCAGGTTTAAAAAAAAAACCTCTACAACAGATGAACTTTGTTTAGAAATAAGAAAAATCCAGCAAAGAACTGAAACGGGATCTGACAGATGCATCTGGCCCTCCGGTAGAGCCATCTATTGTTGACTGAAGCCTCATCAGAAATTATCTCAGTGACAGTGTGGCTGTCAAGAAACCATTCTTAACGAAGGGAAACAGGGAGAAAATTACACAAGAGCTGGACTGAAAATTAGTGCCCGCATGTCTTATGGAGTGATGAATCCAAAATTTCTTTAGTATTATTGATGCAGTGTGGGATCATTTTGACAGGAAAAAGAATAAAAGGCAGCCAACATCCAAAGAAGAGCTTTGAATGTCCTTCAAGAAGCCTGGAGAATTCTTCCTGAAGACTGCTTAAAGAAATTACAAGAAAGAGAGTTAAGATGATCATTCCACTTATGGAATTTTTCCGTAGAATTGTTTTTGCCTCATATACTGCTATTTCCATGTACATTTGCACATGTTTCAATAAATCCCTGCACCTGTTTCCCATTTTCCTATATAATGAAATGAGGGGTCATTCAAGACTTTTGCACAGTACTGTATGAGTGTATTTAAAAGACTAATAACACATGGTAGATGTCATGTGCCATCACCAGTAAAAGTTTAGACCTAACATGCTTTTTTTTAAGGACTTTAATAATGGTATATGCATTGGTGTTTTTGTCACTCTGCTGGTCAGTTATATATTATATTGCCAAAAGTATTCACTCGTCCATCCAAATCACCGAATTCAGGTGTTTCAATCATTTCCAAACCAAGCACCTATGCATGCACACTGCTTCTACAAACATTTGTGAAAGAATGAGTTGCTCCAGGAGCTCACTGAATTCCAGTGTTGCACCATAATAGGATGACACCATGAAGTGGTAGGTCACGTAAACTCAGAGTGGGGTCAGCGGATGCTGGGCCGTATAGTGCACAGAGGTCACGAACTTTTTGTAGTCAATCACTACAGACCTCCAAACTTCATGTGGCCTTCAGATCAGCTCAAGAACAGTTTGTAGAGAACTTCATGGACTGGGTTTCCATGGCCATCCAGCTGCATCCAAGCTTTACATCACCAAGCCCAATGCAAAGCGTTACATGTAGTGGTGTAAAGCACGCTGCCACTGCACAAAGAAATTGACTGGCCTGTACAGAGTTCTGAACTCAACCCAACAGAACACATTTGGGATGAATTAGAGTGGAAACTGTGAGCCAGGCCTTCTCTTCCAACATCAGTGTCTGATCTCACAAATGCTCTTCTGGAAGAATGATCAAAAATTCCCATAAACACACTCCTAAATCTTGTGGAAATTCTTCTTCCCACAAGAGTTGAAGCTGTTACGGCTGCAAAAGGTGGGCTGATTTCATACGACGGTTGTATGAGTGTGACAGAATACAAGCAAATACATTTGGAAATATATATTTTACAGTTTTTCCCACCAATGTGGAACCAGTTTCATGCATTTACACTTAAAGTTGCCAGTGCAAGCTTACTGGGTTGGTGGATTCCAGGTAACAGTCAGTTCACCACTTTGCTCTATCTAATACATACTGAAAGAATTGTGAATCCCACAGACTTAAACGACCCTCTTAGTTGTCCTCTGGCACTATTGTGAATACATGGTCATGAAATTTTGTCTTCATGTGCACAATTGTAATAACTTTAATGGTTCTTTCTTGTTCATCCAGCACATGATCAAATCCCTGCCAAACGAATAAGATCTGCATCAACTCTAATGTACTTTGTGCTAATTTGTTGGCCTGCAAACGCAAAAAAGTCAGTTGCCAAACGACCGTTAACACCTGCTTAACATCCACATGTTAGCATTGTTACTGTGAGCAAGTTTGACTGCACATGTGAATTTAGCTCAATATTTAGCTAGTGCCTCACAGAGCAGCACACATCTTAGACTTTACAGACCAAGCAGGTGGATTTTGCATACCAGTGTGAGGACACACACACACATGCATATATATATATATATATATATATATATATATATATATATATATAATATAAAAAAATAAATATATATAAAGAAAATTTATTTGAACCCACTCCACCAAGCACTCCAGAAGCTGTAAACAGTGCATGACAGGTGAGACCCATTAGGGTGATATTCGCCTTGAGTATTTACCAGCCTGTTTTCACACAACTCATTATTCGTGATAAATTAGCAGGCTGATGATAGTGATATGTTGTAATTTGTAAATGAGTGGGGTGCACCTGTCAGTAAGGCTCATTTGCTAATAACGACCATCCACTAAATAAGTAACAACCCTTCTAATTTCAGTTGACTCCTTTACCGTCTGCTTTGTATTATTTTGCCGTTTTCTTCTGCTGCAAATTGATTCCTTCTTTCAAAATGTGTTCCCAGTCAACAACTCCTTCTCTGTTTGCTTTGTGGTCTCACATGTGAATTACATGAGTTCATTGTTTAGTGCCTGTAATCACTTTATAGCCTTAGTTATGTTGTTCTTTAAATGCCAAACATGCAGATTTCCAGTTTGTCAAATGTGAAGATTTGTTTCCTTTTATTTAATGAATCCAGGCAAAAAGATAATATTCAGTATAATAAAATACACTGTGCCTTTTTTCTTGCCGAAATTGTTTTCCTTACTACGTTAATGCAGTTTAAAGATTCAGAAATAGAAGTCTTACTAGATATTAAGTGGTGCAAGCCTAACTGTTGACAACAACTGGGGCACTCTATCCTCATCTAAAATACTGATATAGATTTATTAATTATACTGCCAAGTATAGATACTAAGTTTTTATCAAGTTCTTACATGCCAAGCTCCTTTCGTCTATGTAACTTCTATTATGCCTAAGACTTTTTTTTAAAAATCCCAAATATGGAAAAGTGTGCAAATCATAAAACCTTAAGGGAAAAACAAGATAAAGGAGCAGTGGGGTGGGATAACTGGTCACCCATTAAACGATATTGCCCTGTTACTTTACAAAGGCTTTCTCGTAATACAAGACAAGGGGGTATGTGACCTTCAGCCATTAAACCAGCCTGTTAATTGTCTAATAATAAAATGTTTTTATTGTACAAACCCTCTTTTAGTATAATTGAATTTCTGTCTGCCTTCGCTCATCTCACTTTTATTTCTGTCTTTTTGCTGAGGCTGTGAATCCTCGCTATTACTGGTTATAATGACGGCATAGGATTGGTTCTCCAGGATCACCACATCTATCCTCCTCCTCACTCGTCTCCCCGCAAACTTTACATTTAAACCACTCTCATTACAGCACAGATTACAGAGGCTTATTGGTCCTCATTAGCGCCCACTGATCCTTGGCTGGGCCCATGTTCTAACATCTTTTAATTAGCATTCTGGAAATCTAATCAATGTAATAACTCAGTTTAATCTCCCCTTTTGCACTTATTTTCTCACCCTCTTTTATTTCAGGAGGTTCTTGGCTTGGAGGCTCAAAGGCTGATAGATTGCAGTCTGTTTTCTGAAGCTGCCAGGTATGTGACATGAGAGGTGAGGAGACTTTGAAGTGTTCATATTTGAAGGGCAAACTGGATCATTCAATGGATTTGACTGGATTTAATGAAACAAGTTTAATGTAAAACGCAAAATAATGCACGTTTATCTACACAGAAGTGCTGGGGGGGGGGGGCATGAAAAGATTTAAATACCTGTTAGTGACAGATGTTGACAATGGGCCATGAGTTTTTCTCTAAATGTGCTGTAAAGCTTTCACTCCCCAGCCAGGCTCTGTGGTGTGATACGAAGTGAAAGCCAAGGCGGAGTTTGGCACTGGACGGCCATTTTGTGTCTGGTCTGATGCGTGGTTTCACTGGGTGTCACTTTGGCTACATGTCACAGTCAGTGGCGGCGGTGAGCAAGGCTGCAGGTCTCATTAGAGCACGTTTACTGCGACAGTTGCACAGGAAAAAGCACAGGGAAAAAAACAAAACAAAAAAAATAAAACAGAAAAACAGGAAAGATTTTAAATGTTTGACATAAAAATTTAGGTTCTGGTTTATTAAACAATAATATTGTATTCAATAACTGTAATACCTGAATATAAACAAACAAAGTAAAGGACAACTGCAATTAGGCCATTGTGACTGGCATCCATGTAGGAGAAGTCCAGTTTCTGACAGCCTGGGACTCACACACCTTTGTGTACAGTAAAGTGCTGTTTCTATGCCAGGTATCCAGGGCAGACATTTTGGCGCAGCTTTGACCATACAGACAAAGACGCCGGGGTGTGATGGGACACAGACCTGCCATTTCCCAGCAGCACTGGCATGCTTCTCAATGTAGAATGATGAATGGTTGCACACGCATGTTGCACATTTTCTCATGCTCACATGTAACACACGCTCAATCACATGCATACTCGTGAGGAAGGCCCACTAACGGCCCTCCTGGTCAGGTCCACTAGGCACTGCATCTCACGCACACACACACACATGCAGACAGGCATCCTTACTGTAGTGCTGCAATATTCGGAGCCAGGTGTAGGAGGAAGGGGGAATAAGGTTGTGTTTATTAGCAGCTCCCTTGGTGTTCTCTAAATTGCCTTGTTTGCTCGGCACAAGCACACAAACAGATGCTGTCCTCTCTGCTCTGGGTAATTCTTGGGGTCTCTGGGTATTTACTGAAAGGCCTACCCGCACCACACATGCAGTCTCATTTGTGGCGGTGCATACGGTTCCTGCATACAAACACACACGCCAGACCCACCGATATGAAAAACACATTTGTGTGCTAATTTTGCACTGACATTCAGAAGTACAGTTTGATCTGTGCAAAGAAGAAGACATTCTCTCTCTGGGTAAGTAATTGGAGTACCCCCATATAAGCAAACCTCTCAGTGCCTAACCCTCTCAGTGACACAATTTCACTCTTATTAAGAAAATCTGCATTTAGGAGGGACCAATGCTATCAGTCGAAATTAATCTGCTTTGACTGATCCTTAATGTGACCACAGTCATCGAGTAATTATTGTCTGGATGGCTGTGCACCAGCCTCATAACCACCATCCTCCTCCTTCTCCTGCCCCCCACAAAAGGGGCTAGTCTTGGTGTGTGAATCCCTCTGCAGCGGGCTGGTTACAGTGGGTACGGCAGGCATGTCATTAAGTGCTTGATCAGTGAGTCGTGATTAGCCTGCCCTGTATTATTGTGATTAACGTCTATCCAGTGGACGACTGTCCTGTTGTCACCAGTGATACCGTCTCAGATCTTGAGACTCTGGGGTGAAGGCCAGTGGCACCTGGTAGTATGTGTACACACAACATAGCTCCCTCCAATGAGGGCTGCTTCTCTAAAATGCACACACGATAAAAAAACGCATACACACACAATTCTTTCCAATTCTTTCTTGTCAGTCACAAGATCGAATGCATGTAACGAGTGAAGCACTCTTTCCCCGTGCAGTTATGTTTGGCCTGTGTGTCTTCTCCGATTAGTTAACCCACTGCCTCTTGTGCAGCTTGCATGCTCTGTAGCATTTCCATCAGGCCACATGCCTTTTGTCTTTGTGTGCACTGAAAGACAAAACCCTCCTCTTCCTATTGTGCTCCATTTCTCTCTTTCATCTCGCACTTCCTTGACCAACAAAGTCGATTTGACCATGGCTGATTATTGTAACGAATGCAGTCCAAGAGAATATGCACATTCTCACTGTACGTCAGATTAGATCACAGCAAGGGGGGGAAGCCTTGCAGTGACCCCCATCTCTTCCCCTCAGACAACTGGCTGCTTATACAGAGGGATCTTTTGGACTAAACTGCGACTGAAGTCTCACTTCTACAGCGCTACGGACATGGAAAGACAGTGAGAGGAAATTGGTTTAAATTAAGAAATTAATGTCAAAATATGCCAAAGCGAAAAGGAAGTCAAGATTTAAGAGGAAACTAGTGCTAAGCTGTGCAGCATGAGAAGAAGAGATGAGACCATTTCGTTCTCAGTGCATCAGTATCACGTTTTAAAAGCAAATAAATATGTTAACACAAACTTATTATATTTTTGATGTATTCCCTATAGAGTGGATTTTCATGTATTTTTGTTTGTTTTTTTTTTGGGGGGGGGGGTGCCTCCCAAAATTTTTTTTTTGTTTTTTTT
>VUQK01003194.1:41674-58388 GCA_015106715.1 Bujurquina vittata | reverse complement strand
TTTATTTGGGGGGGGGGGGGGCATGGTGAGCACACCCTGGTGACTTTGTGGAGGTCATTGTGCCAGGGCTCAGCCCTGTACAACCCTGGCCCAATTTAACCCGTGCTGTGCACTATCCCACAGAGCTGCCCAGGTCTGAGCCCATGGGAGGGTTGTCTCATTCATCATTATCTGCAGCTTAAGGTGAGTGAAGACAGAGAGATGAAGCAAGGATGAGCAGTTGCAGGAGGGGGGAAATGACAGAAGAAGGCAAAACTGAAGATTAATGCGGGGCCTGGAAAGCAGATCAAGCTGCGGCAGCATAATAATGTGAAGGATAAAAACGTCCTGAACTGGAAGAATACTGAAAACAAATGATAATTAAAGGCGGAATAAAGATGAGCAGGTGGAGGAGGAGAAAAGTAAAAAATATGTCCCAAGATATAGATGATAAGAGTGTGATGGGTGGTGGTGGTGATGGTGTTGATCATGATGATGATGATATATTTAGTTTCCATCCAAGCCAGTTCTTGAATGGGTTACTGTTTATACCCACAGAGGGTTCACATTTATAAGTTTGGGTGGCACATAAAGTGTCACTGATAAACATCATCAGACCATATTTAGTCCACCAGAACTTACTTTCAAGGGGTATATTGTATGAATCTGTTATTAAAACCAGCGGTTCTGAGTAAAGCACTCTACCATACCATATGTAAAAGTATATAAGATTTTGCAATAAATTCCATGAAAATTAGATGGTTGAACACTTTTCTATAAACTTGTATTCCAACGGTCAAAGTCTGGGGGGAAAAAGACTTTTAGGTTTTATCAACTGCAAAACTTAAAATATTTGGATCTCATACTGTATACAGTAATTATTGAGTTTAGATTCAAATCTTACCAGATCCTGCAAAAAGCACAAACAAACATATCTCTCATGTAAATAAACCAAAACTGCTCTAACACTGGAAAGTGTATTTCAGCCCTTCATGAAGGAACAGAGCTCAAAGTAAGAAACTATAAGTTATTATAGGGTTTCTGGGCCCTCAAGCAGCCAGAAGCAAAATCTTATGGATGACTAAATCATCAATTGAAACAAAATATTAACAGAATTTTTTTTTCACAACACAATCTTGAGGAGAACAGCAGATGAATCCTTTGGGAACAAAAAAATCTGTTATTCTTAGTCTAGCGATCTGTAGTAAATTGATGGGTTCATCTGACATGGAATAGCAAGCTGTCAGCAGCCACCAGCTGTGAACTAGCATGCTTGGTCATCCAGTGTTCAGCTGTGCCTGATGCAGTTTAAACACTTCCTGCTCCTCCCTCCCTGTCTGATTCTCTGTCCGTCTCCATCTCCGTCTCTGTTTTATTGCATCACAGCAAACTACATAAAAATCGTTCCTTTGAGTAAACAGTAGTTTCTGCTCAGATGGGTCTCCCATTATTGATTTCCAGTCAAATGGCAATTCAAAGGATATACAATGTATAATTTCCGTTTGTCATGGCAGACCATATTATTTGTCACAGCACGGTTCAGTTCCATTAAGTGCCCCAGTAAGCCATGACAGTGAACCTGTATTCATAAAAGCAGCACTCCCCATATATGGAGTCCAGCTGTCATTTATACATCTGTGCTTTTCCTCTTCTGATGAGTCAAAACATATGCTGGAAAAATGTTAATCCCAGAATACAAGTAACCTTGCGAGGCAGCTGGATTCTCACGAGGTTCTTCAGGTCATGCTTGGAGCTTATATCGCTGTTCAGAGTTCAGATAGATCAACGATCTATTGGCCATTAAGGTCACGGCTACAGGCATGTTTAAGTGTGAGAATAAATAGGTGGTACCTGTCAAGAAGCTTCTAATTGCTTGCTAACTACTTAGACGGCTTCACTGCCTGCTTGCTACTCCTTGAACTGTAGCTTAGTTTTCCTTTCATCCCTCTCTCCGCCCTATAGTTTGTTCATCTGATTAGTTATAGTGGGTAGATGGTGATAGATTGTTCATCCAATCACCCACCCAGTATTTTGTAAAGTTCTTGGCCTTTTCCAAACAGTTTTTAAAGATGACTTTCCAGATGGCTCTGTGTAACAAACCATCTGGTGTGTCAGGTTAGAATACAAGGCTGTCTCCGCTGATCACATTTTGCATTTTGACTTCCTCTCTGTGGATTTCCGTGCCTACATGCAAAAGCGGTACTAGCCAAGAGCAAATATATGATGTAATGGTCCTGGCTGGTTCTCCTCAACATTCTTTAGATTGTGTTTTTCCATTTTCTCATGTCTGTTGTGGTTCCTATTTTGTGTTCTCTATGTGAGTGTGTGCGTGACTGGTTTTCACACTCTATGTGAGCGTGTGCGTGACTGGTCTTGGCACTCTAAAAACCTCATCTGATCTGCAATCAGCCGGCACATCTGACCGCCATCCAACAGCTTTGCTTTGCAGTTTGTCCACCCTAGCTTCTCGTCTACTCCTCACCCGCCTGTTGTGTCAACCTGTATGCATGCCTTGGCCAACTTAGGATTGTGCATTCTCAGTCTCTTGTCTTTGATAAACTTTTTTGACTCAGTTTTAATCCCGTTCCCCTGTGTTCCAATGCACCAAACTCTCCAGCTCAGCTCTGCACCACTTAACCAACTCCACTCTCAGCCAACTTCAGTCTGCCATGGTCTCTCCAGGCAGCTCACATTGCTAATTCACCCTGCCGAGTTCACTCGCTCATGGCTCTGTTCTGCCTCTACCTCAGTCAGTCTGCCACTCCCAGTCGCCGTCTCCAGGCAGCCCGCGCTTACTTATCATTCAGCTGCAAACTTGTAATGAACTCAGCACTTGGATCAAGTCAGCGTTTTGCTTTTTTTTGGAACTTTTGCCTGTCATGCTCAGAAAAATGTTTTACACAAACCTTGTAAATTACGTACAGCAGGCAGAGGCAGATAGATCAAAACAGTAGAGGTGATCGCATTGTGTGAGTTGTTCATGCAGGTGTTCAATCTTCAAGAGAATTCAGTGTGAACATCAACACGTTTTCAAAGAAGAGTTGCAGATGTGTGTGTGTGTGTGTGTGTATGTGTCTGTTCGTGTCTGCCTCACTATGGTGAAATAACAGTGCTGCATTGTTTGACAGAACCTCGCTTTGATGTTGCAGAGGAGGAGCGTGTCTCTTCTCCGATTAAAGCCAACTGATTATTAATTAAGAGTGCTGTAGCGACTCAGACTGAGACACTAATCACACTCTCCTCATTGACTTTGATCGTTTTTTTTCTCTGCAGCCAGGGCACCGTATAGAAAATCAGTGAAGCAGACAGGTTTAAGAGGAACTGATGAAAACCAGATCAAATGTCTCCTTTACTCTCAGCTTCCTCTACGCAAACACGGGGCGAGGGTGTTGGTGTTGTCGATTTTTTTCTTAGATAGGGAAGTGGATCAGGTGCATTTTGTAATTACTGTGTGACAGGGTGATAACGCACGAGCAAACACATACAGACACATGCAGACAAAGATACAGCCGCATAGACAAGCATAAAAAAAACCCAACATGTGTGTGCTAACCCACACACAAAAACACACAATAGCAGGTCAAGACACAGCTGTTCCATGGTCTGTGGAGCATTTCTGTTTTCAGAATAAAAACACCAAAAATAGATCAGTGTTTGCGTCAGTGATTCTGGGCATTTTGTACAAAAATGTTTTAATTTTTAGAGAACGAGACAGAGATGTATCAGTATTCAGAGTGCTTGTCATTACCATCATCAGTTTCCATTCAAGTAGTGAGTATCTCAGGCTCAGTGACACATCTTAATCACTGGCATAATGAATGGAGGATAGGCCCTTGTGAATTCAAGCCCTGTTCTGACAGAGGTGATCAATAACTACATATGGCGGCGTCTCGTTATGCTCCACCTGGCTTGCTGAAGGGAGGCCGTCTTCGCGTGGCGTCTGATGCTGATTGTATTATTGAATTTGCCATCATTCACATTTTCTTTCCTATCAACAACCTTCAAAGGCAATCCTGTTGTCCGACTTTTGAAGACAGGAACAAAAACAAAATAAGAGAAAAGCAGCGATAAATGTGCATTTTGATTGGAAAATTGCCAAAAGAATAACTGCTGGTCATTTTGGCTGTGCATTGTGTTACAGCTGAAAATAATATGAGCATAACAATAGCTTCAGATTGCAATTTTTCAGTTCATCTAGACATTTTTTATTTATTTTTCTTTGTTTCTTAGGAAATACTTTGGCTCTGCTGCTGGATTTTCACTAAAGAGCTGATTCTTCTAGCAGCACACGTCTCTTTAGGAGCATTACCTCCTGTGTCCCTCCATTGCGCAACTAATATGGTGAAACACTGAATCAGCAAACAGCACAAATTCAAGGATGCTTGTTTGCTTGTCTGAATTTTTTTTGATGCCTGTCTGATTTATGGTAATGAGGCTTCAGAAGAGCCTTCTGGAAGTAATACTGTCATCTCTCGCTTCAGGTTTTGGACCAGAAGTGCGTTTTCAGCAGGAAAACAATGACAGCCTGGCAAACCAAACCATATGCCACAGAGTAAACGAGATTAGATCTCATTATAAATCAATTCATCCCCACCCCTGGATTTTTAGTTACCAAGTCACTGGGGGGCACTGGGGGAGGAGGACTGGAAATTTGTAAGATATAAAATCTGTTTCATTTAAGTCTTTATCTAGAATTGCAAGATTCATTTCACTTTTCCAATTGATGTTTAATAAGTTTATAGAAAGTTTTAAATAATACAATGGATCTAATCAATAATAGAACAGATGTTAGCTGAGGCTGCCTGTCACTCAGAAAAACAAATGAATGAACTGAATCTCTAATAAGGTCATAGCTAATTGCTCACATGCTGATAAATAATAAAAGTGGTCATTTTGCAATGAAGTAGCAGAGACGAATAGATGCCATGGAGTGATACCATATCCATCTATATAGAAAAGGGAAAAAATGGTTACCTACAGTTTTGGGTGTTTTAAATTCATTACATTTTACACAACCTATCAACTTCTTTTGGGAAACAAAGTTGCATGCCAAGACACAAGATAAAAATTTCATACATACATCTCTCTCCCTTCATATTAAACTGATTGATATTTCTAAACTTTTTTTGGCTGGTTTCCAGTCTCTAGGTTTCACTCAAAGCCAAGAGATTCTGAGGACGGATTAATGTGTGAGCAATCAGGCTAAAGCTGGTCTGCACTGAAGGAAGTCTCATTCCTTTAAATAACAAGATAATCGGAAGTAAGACAGTGATGAGGATGTCAAAAGGGTAATGGGTGAAAAGAAATATGAGATGAGAAGAAAGATGGATAAATTTCTGTTTAATATCGTTGCATTTTTTAAAAATTGTTTTTACATTTGAATTAAAGATGTTGGAGGGTTCTTTTTAAAGAGGAGCCTCATGTTCACTCCTGTTTCCTAATACATACAACTGTTCACGTACATATAATTTACTATTATATACCTTATACACCTGTTCAGCTGATTAACACAAATGTCTGATCAGCCAATTAGATGGCAGTAACTCAATACAATTAGGCATGAAGACAACCGAGCTTCAAAATGAAGAAGAAAGGTGATTGCAGTGATTCTGAATATGCCACGGTTATTGGTGCTGGTCAGAGTGTTTTGAAAACTGTTGATATATTGGGATTTTCCAAGACAACCATCTCTAGAGTTTACTGAGAATGGTCCAAAAAAGAAAACATCCACTGAGTGGCAGTTCTTTGGGTGAAAATCCCTTGCTGATTGATCCATGCTGTTTTGTATCAACCGTTCAGACATGCGGTGGTGGTGAAATGGTTTGATATTTTCTTGGGGTCCTTATAGTGCCAATTAAGTACTGTTCAAATGCCACAGCCTACCTGAGTATTGCTGTTGTCCATCATTTTATGACCACAGTGTACCCATCTTTAATGGCTTCCAGCAGGATAACACACTATGTCACAAAGCTCAAATAATCTCAAACTGGTTTCTTTAATATGGCAATGAGTTCACCGATCCACTAGAGCAGAAGTCCCCAACCCCCGGGCCCCGGACCGATCCCGGGCTGTGGGTCATTTGGTGCCGGACCACACTAAACTAAATAACTTACATTATCTCAGTTTTACTTGTCTGAGGCTGAACATTGTTTTATTTTCTGTTACATCTGTCTATGACTCTCTCTTGACATGTGCCAACGCTGATTCAGCGTTATGGTGAGTTGTATTTTTCATGAGCTTTATTCAGTAAAAATTGCCTAAATCCAAGTCCAACTTAAGTAGCAGTTCTAAAAGTAGAATAGAAGTAGAAAGTAACATCAAGTAACATTCCACCACTGGTCCTATTTACTGGATAAGATTAACAATTGGCTATTCAAGTTTGGATGTTGCACTTTGGTAAACCACCTGTCCTGGTCTCTTGGGAAACTCTTGCTTGATGCCACCAATTTATAATCATTAGTTTGAGAAAGAAACATCACATCATCACTGAAACTGACTTATACATATTCAACTTTTTATCTGTCCATTGCAACCATTTCCCAGTTTTTGGTTGGCAATTATCTGCACTGAGATTAATGCATTCTATTCACACGGCACCTCTTTATTGCCGATAATGAAATAAGGAGGGCTGCGCTCGTACACTAGCATGGGCCAGGGGTAGTTTACTCTGTTCTCTTAATTAGGCCCCTCCAAATCCCCAACGCTCCTGTTGGCAAAGTTTGACACAACCTGCTCTAATTGCTAACATGCACAGATGTGATAAAGTATATTTGCTGTAGGATAAGGGGATTAGGATGCACTCCATGCACAGATCAGAACCTCGGGGATATGCAGGGAGAACAGCAGGAAATATTTATGTGTATGAGGAAGTACTACAGAGAATGAGATGTACATGGTGCTTTAAGTAATGCAGCATCAATACGATATTGAACCAGGTGTCTCTGATGAGATTGGTGAAATGTTCTCACTGCCTCAAACACTGAATTCATAAATAGAACTTCCAAATAACAGATTAGCAGAAACTATTTTGAAATAGATATCTGCTTGCTTCAGTATCCCTCATGCCCTTGAATGATGACTCCAGTCTCGGGTCTAAGGGTTGAAATATTTTAACATCACATCTGAGGTCACTACAAATTTCTGTAAGTGCTGCAATACACACATTTCCAAACGCTATCCCAAATCACCACAGCCAGAAAAAGAAGTCACATTTAAACTGAGCCAGTATTCCTATCCCCACATGGCTGGGGCAAAGCTACAAATAGAACTAGTCCCCAATGAACTAGAGTGACCTAGACACACCTGAGACAGCCTTCAGCCAATCAGCAGACAGGATACATGTCACACATGGCAATAGAAGGCCAGACACACAGAAAAATGGGTCATGCAGTGACATGCAACAATCTGTTTCTATCTAGCTAGCTAGCTATCTAGTTAGGTATCTATCATGTTATTCATTGTCATTTTCCTTGCCAAGAAAATGACAACAGTAAGGTACATTGACTGCACATCATCACAGAGGGCACGCTGGGAAATGACTGATGGATTTTGACATTGACATTGTCCTATCCACTAAAGTGTAAAAATTACTTAGACTCCTTCTACTAAAATAGACCCATTCTCCCTGACCAGTATTCCCACTTGAATTCTCCATACGGGCTGTAATATGTTCATTAGTCCATATATAGCTCATGGCAGTTTTTCTATTAATAGAAAATAATGAGTAATGCATATTCAGAGGGAAACAAGCTATCTAAAAGCATTGCTTTAAAAAAAAAAAAAGAAACATGTTGTGCACATAAAAACCCACACAAAACCCACACAACAGTCTCTACCCATATAAATAAAACATGTAATGTAGATTCACATTATGCCAAAGAAATTTAAGCATGCCTGCTTCAGTTCTTTTGGCCAGCATTGCTGTGGATACTGCAGAAGAATCTCACCATTTAAAAGTGACAGTGTGATCGGTGCCAAGTCTCTCACCCACCATCACCTCAGACCATTACTCTGTCTGCTGCTTTCCTTAACAGTCATCAGTATCTCACCTCTACTACAAAAGGACAGCCAGCTCTCCCTGAGTTACATTTGATCTTGTCAAAGTCACTCCCCACATTCCCAAAGCCGGTGAGTAACCCCTATGGCAGCAGACCGTCTTACATGGAACTACTTTCATACTCGTGTGTCTGAGAGAGGAGTTAGAGGACTGCAAATCTTTGGTCCTGTGAGCCATCTTAAATGTGCGGCATAGGTTGTGGCGTCAGTGCTATTTTTATATCTTTCCTCTGCTTGTTGCATATTCTTGTTTTCTTGTTGTTGTCCTGTGTACTCAGAAGTGAAGTGGAAAGATGAAAAACACAGAGGAGAAAGAAACTAAGAAATTTCAGTCTGATGAATGTGAAACTTTGTTGAATCTCTAGTCCTAGCATGGAGTGATTTGAAACAGGGCAAAGTATACAGTAAAAGGGAAGCACTCAGAGTAAAAAACTGAAAATGGGATGTACCTTCTCCCTGATAATTTGATCATTTGCAACATGTCTACAGTCTATAAAAGTCTACAATAACAGTGATATCAGCAGCCTCCAATTTGCTATTTTGTTTAAAAATTTGCCTGCAAGAGTTTAGTTTTATTCTTCTTTACTTGATGACTTTGTTAATAAGAAGCCAGGAGGCAGTGGCTGCTCTACTAGACAGACTTGCCCTGATTAGTGCTGTACACCCTTATTAACCTTCAGTGATTACTTCTCATCATCACTATTAGGATGCAGTGGAGTTCCAGGTACTTAAGTAATCATCCAAGAAGATTCCCAACTCAATACAAATGAAAAAGAAACAACCACCCTTGAAAAGAGAATAGTTTAATTAGGCAAAGCAGCAAGTTTCTACTTTGCAATGCACAAGGCTTAATGACTATTGGGATTGGCAAAAGTGTCAAAGACAGAATTAAAGGGCTATGTCTTTCTTTTCTCTGTCTGTTTGATGGATTTCCTCAGCCTAAAATCTGCAAAGTGATTTGTGTGGTCCTTGGTATCTATGCTGTTTGATTGTGTATGTTGCAGATGTGCAGGAGCCACTGGGATGAGCGCTGAACTCTATTAATCTTACTTAGAAGCATTAGAGATGAGTCACAAAGACTAGGGAAGGAGAAAGGGAGAAATATTGCTCTCTGTTCACCTTGGTCTCACAAGAACTTTTGTGTTACAGAAAGGAATGAATCTGTAACTACCTGGAAAGTGCAGCCAATATAGTAATGGTTATTTAGCACCAGTTCATGCTGTTCCTTTCTAATAGCACAAACAGCAAAATGTCACAATTTATATAGATTCGTATTTATTTAGTTAGTCATTGCTTTTTGTTGTTATTGGCATTAAGGGAGTGTATTTGTATTTTGTTATCTAACCTTATACTGCATAATGATAGCCTAAAACATTAACTGTGAAACACAGTTAGTTTAGTTTAGTAATACATTTGCACAAAAAACATCAAAGTCGGACCTTTTGTACTGTAGCACTACTATTTGAGTGTACCATATAAATCCATCTATGCAGCCAACCATTTTCTTCCGCTTATCCTTTTTAAACATAGTTTTACCATATTAGTCCCATCAGAGCATTGGTGTGAATTATCTGTGAAATGCGTTTAGACTGAAGCTTGAAACATTGCCCTCTGTATTTCATCCCAGTCCTTGTAAAGTAAAGCATGCTGTCGTATGGATATGTGTGTGTTTGTGTTTTGCAGTGAAAACTGCTCTCAGTGTATATCCCTCTGGCTCCTTGTTCAACAATGACTCTGACTGATTATGGGAAAATTGTGCCTGCTCAATGTACAGTACAGGTGGTGGTAGGGCTTTGACGTGCACTTGGTCCTAGGAGAATAATACTCCATGGAAGACATGATTTTGAACTGCATGTGCTGTCATAAAGCAATGAAAACCAATAGAAAAAGATTTTGTATTGTGACTGCTGGGTGGTTATTGTTTACTATAATATAATTATCCAGCTTTTAAAATGCTACGCAAGCCCTGAATTTCAGGAGAAGCGTTTTGTGTACCGTCTTTCTCCCAGTTTTTTAAAGTAAACTTTCTGATGTTTGTGTGGATTACCAAACTTCTGATGCCAAAGATTTTATTCTGCACTTCAGGGCTGCTTACTGGGGTTATTTAATGCTGCTGGGATGAGTATCAGCCTGTTCTTAAAGGTGATGTAAAAGCCGATGGTCCCATGTAACTAAACAGTTTTTCTGAGCAGATGAGATACAGTATTTCTCTCTTTGTTTTTCTTTTTTTTTCCCCATCATTAGATGGAAAGCTTCAGTGGATATTGCTCAGTGGGCTTGTGTGGTTTATAAATGTTGAACCAAAATTCCATGCATGCTTCCCACAGCTCTTGAGAACACACCTCTTTGCCTTCGGCATCTGTCAATCACAACTGAGCTTAAAGGACTCTCATTCAGATCTGGGACATATTATAGGACTCCAACTTGCTACACCTGCTAGAAACTCGACAAGGTTTTTGTGGAACACAGGTGCTCTTAGCTAGTCTGTTTGGTCTTTTGCCACTGTGGTCCTCATTTACACTATACTGTAGCAAAATTCCCTGTGAAACTACAGCAACAACAACACTTTCTTACTGTAAAAATATTGCAGTACAGATTACAATATTTACAGTATAATACAATATATAAACCAGATATTTACTATTTAAGACCGCCATAACATTGGCACAATTTAATAAACCCTGTAGATCTTTATATAGAGTTATAACTACAATCTCTTGTAAATCATAAATGAATACATTATTAAACTTCAGTAAATTTTGATTAATCATTAGTAATTTTACAATCTATGTTTGTTTACATCATAATTGTCAAGTTTTATTCCTGGTCAAATTCCTGGCATTACAAGCAAAAGCACAAGAAAGTGCTTTGTTTTTTCCTCACAGTAATTCCTGTACACCCTTCAGTGATATTAAGAAATGAGTATATCACTGTAGAAAATGTCCCATATTTTTATGGCATCACTAGTGTAGATAATATCTGAGTTAATCAATTTGTTGTTTTTCCTTAAATATTTATGAAGTTTGTTGAATAACTCAAGAGGTATTATAGCAAGAAAATCAACCAGAGGAGATGCAGGACTAATGCACAGTCGTGGTAGCCCTTAATGTTCTTACAGAGACAAAAGCCATTTTGATAATGTATTTTAAATCATCTTCTGAGTTCATTATGAGGAATTAGTCATGTTCTCACACAATGTTCTGTAAGCAACACTAGAAAATAAGCTCAAGATTATCTTACATTTCACAGTGCCATAGTATTGGCTGTAGTTTACAAGGTTTAAAGCAAAAACCAAAAAAGAAAAGAAAAAAGAAACATCCATCCATCTGCAGTTGTACACAGACAGGATGGTTTATAGTAATGGGCCAGATACACCAAACTCCCTACACCCCACAGGACCCCCCGAGGGAAGCAGTTGAATGCCTTCTCCAAATCCCCAAAACACATGTAGACTGGTTGGCCAAATTACCACACACCATCCAATATCCTTAAGAGGATAAAGAGCTGGTCAAGTGTTCCACAGCAAGAGCAAAAACCTCATTTGTTCCTGTTGAACCCAAGGTTCGACCAGCAGGTAGACGGTCCTCTCCAGTATCCTGGCATAGAGCTTTTCAGGGAGGCTGAGAAGTGTGATCCCTCTGAATTTGGAACACATTCTTCAGTCATTGGAGCAATCACTCCAGTCTGCCAATCCAGAGGCGCTGTCCCAGACTTCCATGTGGCATTGCAGAGGCATGTCAGCCAAGACAGGGCAGCAACATCCAAAGTCTTGAGAAACCTGTGGCAAATCCCAGCCACCCAGGTACCCTGCCACAAGGAGTGATGGGCAAGTCATGGGCAAGCTAGCCCCCTTGTCCTCAGACACTGTTTCTTCTATAGAAGGTGAGTCAGTGGGATTGAGGAGATCTTCAAAGTATTCCTTCCAACACCTGATTATATCCTCAGTTTAAGTCAGCAGCACCCCATCACTACTGTACAAAGTGTGAACAGAGGACCACTTTGTCCTCCTGAATCATCTGACGGTTTATCAGAATAATTTCAACCAAGTTTCTGCTTGGCCTGTCTCTTTGCACATGTTGCTTCTTTAAGCTATGCCTGAACCAGACCCTGTGGGCTAAGGTCCGGTCACTAGATGATCCTTTTTTCAGGTAATTACACTGATTGGTTTAAAGACAAGTTTATCAACATAAGTGGCATTTAAAATTAAAATAAATAAGGTGCCAAATATGGTACCTGGGTGAAACAAATCTATATATATATAATTATTTATTGTGTAGTGCCTTTAGGAAACACTTTGCAATAATGTAATACAGTCCTTAGTACATATGCAACTATATGTGATGAAAGCATACTGACAACCTCATCCCGTGAGACAATTACAACACGCTACTGTACTGTCAGCCTATGTGGAGAATGTATTTCTGCTTGAGATTCTGTGAGAGTCAGTGTATGTCTAGAATATCAACAACCTTTTTGCACCTCTGATTGCTCTGCCCTGAGGATTAGAGTGATGAAAGACAAAAGTAGGAGTAGAGTCAGAGGTGAATTTCAGGGCTTTTCTCCCAGCATGCCCAACAGAGGCTGAAAATGATTCTCCAGCTTGCTTGCCTATTGCATACTTAGTGCTCTTACATAACATAGACATGAGCCAAGTGGGCTTAACTTGATATTGTTAGTACTCTGATTTTTTTTTTTTAAAAAAAAGAAAAGAAATTCTGCATGATCAACTTTAAAAAAAATGTTCAGTTTTGCATCTGCTCATTATGTAAGCCTGTCTTAGTATAAACTACTTAATCTTTTGTGTGTTTGTGTATATATATATATATATATACACACACACACACACACACACAAAAGATCATTTTTTGCATGTGTGATCTTCTTTAACAGTTTTGGATGTCTGCTTCTAAGCGTCAGTGTCTATTTCTATGTATACTGTAAGTTGCCTGGAGTGGCTTACAGTCACTAGAGGAACATATTAGTGTAGCTGCAGTACTTTTGTGAGTAAAAAAACAATAAAAATAAATACTCTGTCAAATTAAAGAACACTGTAACATAAGTTTGAATGAGATTGTTACACATTATGTTTGTAATTCATGATATTATAGTATCAGGCAGCGACACTCATCAAGACAACAGAGCTTTGCTTCTCAGCTGTCACAGCTTCGCTTATCAAACATGAAGATAAATAAAAAGCAACCTGATTTCTTGGTAATGGATCAGACAAAGAGCAATTCATAGTGGCAGATCAAGATTTGCTTCCACAAACATAAATTTCTCCATCTCTCACGCAGGACACTTATATTATTAATGGGCAACTGTGGACCATAGCAGATGAAAAGGTGTTTTTATTGTGTATTTTCCACAAAACTTGTGGAGTTTGTGCTCAACAACTTTGTGGTTGTTGTTAAAAGTACAATTCCAAATAGGGGAAAAAAATAGGGAAAATAACCCAGAGCCAGCAGCTCCTCCAACTTTGCAATTATATTGAAACAGAGTAAATTATAAAATATTCATGTTTTTTGTTTGTTTGGAGGTGCACCTAAGAACATTATTTGGAATTAAGCGAGCAAACACATACAATATTTTAGTAACTAGTAAACAGTAACACTTTTTATTGCTGAAATCTCAGCTGTAACTGTGGACTGCTTCAGACTACAAGAAACATTTAGTCATACATCTATACACACACAATCTACCGTCTACCACACAATCAGTATAAATGACCACCTAATTTACCCTAATGTTAAACTCCACACAGAAAGACCCTAGCTGGCCAGAGGAGTCAGACCAGGAACTTTCTTGTCGTGAGACAGCAGTACTAACCGCTGCACCACCAAACATTTTACTCTGAATCAAATTAAAAGTTAATTTAAGGTAGTAAATTGAGCCTGCTCTATTGGAAATTGTGCCCCTGGTCTCAGTTTGGCATTAGTAGGCAAAATGTGACATTTTACAGGGTTGGAATGGTGGATGTGCTGTCTTAGTCCTTTTGTGCGCTGGATGGAGGCCAAGAGCACATCTATAACCTCCTTTGTGCCAATGACTGCCTTCCTGAACAGTAGACAGAGAGGTTGCCAAGTCAGTGTTTGGCAGACCAAGGATAAACTCCACCACAGTCGGAGACTAAATCCCCCAGGGAAGATTTCAGATACCTAATGGGGATTAGAGAAACTAAGAAGGCAGGTTAGGGGAATTTATGAATAACGAATAAGTGAGCTAAAGGAAGCCAGCTAGCAAACAAATGCACAACAAGGGAAATGTCAAAACAAAAACCTCTGAATTTACTCATGTGAAAAAGGTGCATATAAGGGAAATATGGGTTGTGCATCTGAATATGCTGTTGTTTTTATTTTACTGAATACTTTCTGAATGTGTGACAGTGCAGCTCTCTCTCTCTCTCTGACTGTGTCAGTCTCTCTCTCTTTGTCTGTGTGTGTGTGTTTGTGTGTGTTTGTGTGCTGCTTGAGCCTTGAGGTGGCCATCAGCAGTCAGGAGTCAGAAGAATTAGCAAGGTAACAGCAGTGAGTCAGGTGGCAGAAACTGCCACCTTTACCTTAGCTATTCTATCTGAACTCATCAGATCATAGGTCAGGTCACTAAAGACCCTTTAAGCAACACCTTTCACAGAAGAGGATATGATACCAATCCACACAAGGAAGGTTAGGTCAGAAACAAAATGACACTTGTTTGTCTATGTAACAGTAGCTTATTCATTGTGTAAATGATAAAATGATAAACGCAAAGGCTTCTGTTTCTCTGTAAACAAATTATTTTAGATTGTGTATATAGCATAGATGGCAGGACATCATAATCCATTCTTACAACTTCTTAAAAGGAGAGAGCATGAAGCCAAACAGAGAGAAAGAAAAAAAATAGTGAATTTTAAAGTTCAGTACACATTAATAATTCAAACCATATAAATCCATACGTATATCTTCAAGAAAGCAAAAAATGTTATTTTCCAAAATGTCAAATCAATTTTTTACTGGTGCCCTTCTTAAAGGAAACAAAACTATGTACAGTAACTCTTCACAACTTTTCTCAGGTCATCTAAGAAACTGGTCTGGTCGTTGACTGGTGGAATAGCAATGTCCCATAGAGGTCAAGAATCATGGGAGGCAGGGAACAGGGATGATTTTGTACTGATAGCAACCCTTCTTTTGCAGAACACCTATTAAACAAACCCTCACATAATCCACAAAGTTTTGCCACTAAAACACAGCTAGTTTGTTCCTAGAAGCCTTGCAGGGTAGAGAGGATTTAGAATTTTAATGTCCGTGTAGTGTCTTCAGATAATTACAGAAGGCAGTTGACCATGAAATTCAACCCACCTTGTTATTCAGTGACATTTGAATTATTGGAACCGCTCAGACTCATTGGTTGAAAAGGCCAGTCTCTTTGCAGTATGTGTTTGGGTGTTTGAGCACTGATGTAAGTGTGTGTGTAGGGGGGTGGGGGGGGAGGGGGTCTGTGTGCATTTTCTTGAACTTCTCTTCTTGTGACAGTTAGCTTGAGTTTAAGCAGTGGGGATATTTTTCACAAGGTGAGGTCATTTTGGCTATTCTGTTATTTTACCAAGGGGCCAGTTTACGGTCAGGGACTTAATTGAGCCAACAAAAGGTGCTTCTAAAGATAGCTGTACAAGGGCAGCGAGGCATAAACAAGTGTGTGCATCTGTGTGTGTGTGTGTGCGCGCGTGTGGGGAGTGGCGTAATGTGTGCAGCTGCACGTCTAAATATTAATCATTAGCAATTTATCATTTTCTAACAAGGGTCTATAAAACTCACAGGGTGACTTTATGGTAAATAACATGGTGCGTGCAGCTGTCTTTTTTCATATTTTGCATATGTACTGTATATCCATGACTATAATGGGAGAACCAAGTGTTCTGCAGTCTGTGTGAGAGCTCTGAGGCACGCCTGTACTCATAGGCCTTTGTGCCCAAAAAAATATTTCTGTTGACTCAGTCAGGAATGTATATGCTCAGCAAAGCATTAATGAATGTGGGTACAGCTACAATGATGCTGAACCTAAATGAACATAACATTGCTTTATCACAGTATATCACATCCTATTTATCTGACTTACATGCTTTTACATGTGCTTATAGGCTATCCATTAACTAATGCGGTTTTGGGTTCCCATTATTGTTTGTTGTCAACTGCAGAGGATATAATGAGTTGTCCAGAGAAACAATCTATTGTATGTGCTGCACCTACTTGTTTGCAATGATTGCGCTGAGAGCTTTTTCACTGGAGCCCTTTTGTTTGTCTTTGCTTTCATGAGTAAAGTTACATGTAGAGATGATTGCCAGAGTCTGTGGACACCCAGGCCCACAGAAAAGAATGCAAACAGAAAATATCAGGGTGTACGGTAGCTCACAGACTATAAGTCTAAAAACAAAGCAACATTTTACATGCTTATATCCTATAAATATTACCATGTTTGCTGACTTCTAAATCTCTGCTTTATTACCCTGGTAAATACTTTACAGTATGTTATTGGACCTGTCAAATCGTTCTCTAGCGTAGAGGTCCTCATAGGTCAACTTGGTTCTTGAGAGCAAATATCCACAGAGCACTAACTTCACAGGTTCAAATGTTTTGTGCATGTCAAGATCTCCTATTCAAAAAAAAAAAAAAGAAAAGAAAAAGAAAACAGACCGGGGCACTCAGTT
>VUQK01003194.1:5823-26571 GCA_015106715.1 Bujurquina vittata | reverse complement strand
TTCCCTGTCTCTCTCTCAGTGTCTGTCACAGCTGATTGCCTTCAGCTATTGTCCTCCCAAACCTACTACACTTGTGCCCACTCCAATTCAATTACCAGCAGGCTCTCCATGAGCAGCCTGAAAATAAGTTGGTGATCATCAGTTTCCAGGGTTTTTAGCAGTATCCTGGACAGCTGATGGCCGCTGCTCACACCATGTTCTGAGACCCTTCATATTTCACCAAACTCAGTTGTATTTTGTTTTTTGTGCAAATTAACAAGTGTGTGTGTGTGTGTGTGTGTGTGTGTGTGTGTGTCTATATATATCTATGTATGTATGTATGTATGTTTGTATATATATAATATACGCCACCCACCTAAAAAATAAAATCAAATCACTGAAGACTGAGCACAGTCCTCTGTTGACCTTCAGTGGCAATGGCCTCCTCGGCGGAACAATGCAGCCAGCTGCATGAAAAAATAAAAGAACTGCTCAAAAATGACTTGAACAACAAAGAGCTGAAGGTTTTGATCCAGCTTCCAAACTTCCCAGATCCCAATTCAATTGAGCATCTGTATGGCACTTAATTGAACTGGGATCAGCTTAATGGGATGTAATTGAGGCGCCACACTGCAACCCGCAGGACCCAGCAGATCTGCCGTCAATTCCCTTGTGCCTGTAATCCAGCCCCAAAAGGTCATGTGAACATGTCCCAACTGGTCAGAGCTTATTTGTTTTGATTAAGGATCTTGAAATACAATAGGGAAATGGTATTGATGTTATGGTGGATAGCTGTAAATACTCACTTCTCCTTGGCTTGATTTCAGTACGCTACATAAAAAAAAGATTTAGGAAGACAATTACGTGATCACTTGGCTTAGCATTGTTTCTGTTGTTTTATTGGCGTGGCCCTGGATTTAGCTGGCTGTGAGCAAACACTGAATGTAAACAATTATGGATTAGACTGTATTGTGTCCACTGGTCAGACACACTTATTACTGAGTGCATAATAGGGGCTTAAATGATTGTGAGCGATAGGTCTCCAAATATGTAGGCCAAATTATAGAAATAAATCACTTCTCAGTTCCTTGTAGAGAACATGATAAACGAGTTGTGAATAACTCTGAATAATCTTCCCAGATTGGTAGCCAGGCTTTTGAGCAGGTAGACACCATTGTTCCTTTTTTTGTTTTGGGACCCTCTCGCTTGCACTGACATATATGCATTTGCTCTCATTCACAGTCTCCTGATGTCTAGGCCTTTCTGGGTGTACTGTAATTCATAAACTGTGTTCTGTTCTGATTATCCAGGGTGACAAAAGCAATTGTTCTGCTACACTAAATCTGTGGGGATTAATGCTCATCTCTGGAGCTGTTCCTCCTGGTTTAGTGTATGTGTATTTCTGTGTAGGTTGCCTTCTTCTCTCTTTTCCCCTCCACCCTGTCAGGATTCACTTACTTTATTTGTTGTCATGACATTTGATTTGGAGCAGTTCATCACAGAAAAAGCATGCTCCTCGGTTAATAATTGAAAATTGTATTTGACCTATGCTATGTGCTGCTAATCTTATGTCATTACATGGATGCAGGACGTGTCCTTCGGAAAAAAGCTATGAATCAACCTTTTTTCCATCCAGATGTCTTTGGGGGATTACACATGCTGAGGGATTAATCCTGCTATGTGCCATAATACAGCACCAAGCACTGAGAGGAGCACAAAAGTCAAGTCATGGACTAACGCCATTAATAGATTCAAGTAAGCCTTTTTTTGCCTTCGGAGGTTGACTTGTGGCTATATTAATTCAGTTCCAAAGCCCTCTGTAAGTAACCCGTCCTCTGTGCTCCGTGAGGAGCAAGGCCATGGTCTACTGCCGCTCAATAAGAAGTATCCTCAAAGGATTTTAACTAGCCTCGTTTCACAGGAGACAATGTGCATTATGTTTTAATCTTATTAGCATTGAATTAACACCGCATCAATGACCTGTTCAAAACAGAGTGCATTTAAGTCCATCCAGCTTTCAGCTGATATGCAAAACAGATTTGGAAGCTCTTCTGAAGGAAAGAGAATCATCAAAGCGGTCCATTTACTGTGGACAGCAAATGATGCTGAATGCATCATAAGGAAGACGCTTCAGCTTTTAAGGGGAGATGGTGTGTAACCTTGGTATCGAATACAAGAACAATATACTTCAATCTTTCACATGAGGGACAACTGAACACGTGCAATGTGTGCAAATTGATTTTGTTTCTCTGCGGTGGCTCGGTGGGTAGGACATAACCTCTTTGTCCAGATGACGTGTGCTGTGTAGACCTGGTTCATTCTGGAAATGGGGCATTGTTAAATGCACATAGGAGAGGCCATTTGAGTATGAGAATAAGTAGTCTGCATGTATGCCATGCATATTTGTTAAAAGCAACATGATGTCATAGCATAAAATCAATCCACTAATGAACCCTTGAGAATCTAATCTGCAAAATGTCCATTTAGAAGCTCAAAACCTATTTTTTTTTATCTGGGTATCTTTTTGAAATAATTTTGTACCATAAATCACTTTAGTTGAGATATCATTTATCTGCACAAATGACAAGAAATTTAATTTTACAGGCCAACATTAAAAAGCTCAATTGCATACTTAATCTCAAATCTTATCTTGCTTTATTGTTCAGCTGTATTACTGTTTCCCTCCTCTTTTCCTCTTTATAACACATTGCAAGTCTCAAGTCTTTTACTCATCCTAATACTTTGTCTCTCTCTGAGCCTCTCATATTTCACTTCTTTCCACCTACTAGGTAATATTGATATTGTGAAAACAAATTATAAGAAGTCTTCAGACCTCAATTTGTTTTTAAAAGTGGAATATTTCCTTATCGAGTTGTGCATTGCAGTGCCCTACAGTCCATGTGAAGCTTGCATATACTCTCCCTTATTTTCTGTCTCCCTCCCCCTCTGTTCAGCACACACACGCACGCACACACAATGACTTTGAACCTGCATTGCTGCAGTGTACAAGCATCCACTCAAACCAGGCTATATTACAATTAATTTGTCAGAGTTTTTGCTCTATGCTCAATAGCCTCGGGCATGAGCAGACACAGTAGGGGAATCTCATCTCCCCAGCATGTTTGTGAGGTGAAAAAGAAAACTATCTGCTGTTCATTATGAATATTACAAAAACCAAAGGGATGATAAGAAGAGAGTTGACATTTAAAAATAAATAAAGTCCATTGGTTTGAATGTATCAAAGCAAAGATCAAGCAGCTGGCGTGCAAGCTAATCACATTTCAGAGGGCTGTCACATTTCAGAGAGCATTCATGATAATGAGCGGAAAAACACTTGCCAGAGTCTGTACTTCTATAAAGTTAATGTAGAAATTTTCCTCTGCTGCTCTGTTTGAAAAATAAAATCACTGTGTCTCTATATGGAGGGTCTTGCTACTAGCACAGTAGTGAAAGAAGATATCCAATGTATTTTAATTTTCATTCTCTTAGATTTTCTGACAGGCTGTGTTATCTGGGCAGATTAAAGATTCAGTAGTCTATGCAGTGAGCCAGTCAGAGCTGAACTATGTATGAAAAGATGTTAATTGAACTTAACAGTGAGTGGCTGTTGGATGACTGCTATGAAAAACATGGGCCACAGAGAAATAGTATTGTAGTATTACTATTACTGCTGATAGAAATTCAATAAGAATATTAACGTACAGGTTTTTAAAAAATGTGCTTGTTGTCAAGGCTGGGCAACTGACCCATAGAAAACAAATTCTTTCAGTTGAGCAGTCAGTCTGCCCTCAATGCCATGTAGCTGCCTTGCCTTTAACTTTAACAAAATATCTAATATCTAAGTCAAAATTATTAGTAAACAAAAGCTTATCGTAAGCATTGCACTGCCTGCAGTCGTTGTTTATGTACGCACACACACAGGCCATTGATATGCTGCATGACAGCTCACAGCTAGTAGTATAAACATGAATTGATAACAAAAGCTGCATATGGTGCAGTAGACACTCACAGCACTGCAGTGACAAAAATTCCCTCTGGCCCTAAAAAGCTACTTGCCCTATTCACTCACTGGCCACTTTGTTAATTATACATGTTCAACTGATTGTTAATGGAAGTATCTAATCAATCAATCACACAGCAGCAGCTCATTAAAGCATGGTCAAGACAACCTGCTAAAGTTCAAACCAAGGATCAGAATGAAGATGAAAGCTGATTTAAGCTACTTTGAATGTGATATGATTATTTGTGCCAGACGGGCACTGTGAGATTTTCCCACACAGCCAGAGAGGTTTATAGAGAATGGTCCAAAAACGAGAAAGTATCAAGCAGTTTTCTGGACAGAAATTCCTTGTTGATGTCCGAGGAGAATGGCCAAACTGCTTCAAGCTAATAGGAACAGTAACTCAAGTAACCACTTGTTACAACCAAGATTTGCAGAAGAGCATGTTCTGCACAACACATCAAACCTTGAAGCAGATTGGCCACAGCAGCAGCTGTACCACACTGGGTGCCACACCTGTCAGCTAAGAACAGGAACAGGAAACAGAGGCTACAGTTTGTCTGGGCTCACCAAAACTGAACAATCAAAGATTGTAAAAACTAATCTGATAAGTCATGATTTCTGCTTTGACATTCAGATGGCAGAGTCAGAGTTTTGCATAAACATTAAGAAAGCACAGATCCCATCCTGGCTTGTATCAATGATTTAGGCTGCTGGTGGTGTAATGATGTGGGGAGGCATTTTTTTAGCACACTTTGGGCCCCTAAGTACCAAGTGAACATCATTTAAACACCGCAGCCTAGCTGAGTGTTGTTGTTGACCATGCCCGTCCCTCTACAACCTCAGTGTGCCCATTTTTTTAATGGCTGCTTCCAGCAGGATAACGTGTGATGTTACAAAGCTCAACTTATCTCAGTATAGTTTCTTGAATGTGACAGTGAGTTCAGATGGCCTCCACAGAGACCAGTTCTCAAGCCAATAGAGCACCTTTGAGATGTGGTGGAATGGGAGATTCACATCATTGATATGCAGTCAACAAATCTGAAACAACTGTGTGATATTATGTCAATATGGACCAAAATATCTGAGGAATGTTTCCTGCACTCTGTTAAATCTGTGTCATGAAATATTTAGGCAGTTCTGCAAGCTAAAGTGGGTCAAAGCTTCAGTAAGGTGTACTTAATAAAGTGTCTGAGTGTAGACTACCAGTTTGAAAATATCTGCATAAACGTCAACGGCTCTTTCTGGATACAACAAGAGATGTATAAGAGATGGGATAATTGTTTTATCCCAGTGATTGGACTGATTCGCTGTAGCCTCACAGATACTTAATTTGATAAAGGTATGAATGTATACTGGACTAGATGTGGATATGATAAGCAGTTTTGTTATTATTGAATACTGAATAAATATTACTTGCGGTCCAAATCCAATATTTTCAATTTATTATGCAATATAAATATTAATGGTTGTTTGACACAATAGAATTATAATAATCTCTAAAATATATAGGCATAATATAATATTCCCTTAAGTTTCTTCAAAGGTAAATGTAATGATATTGACTGCATTGATGTTGCCCAGCCCCGAGGAAACTAACTGCAAAACACATCAACCCTGCTGTGTCCCAAACACCTAAAAATGGGCCCACAAAATATACACAAATACATAAATGTACTTTATCTACAGTATATGAGCTTAAATTGGATCCCTAAAAGTTTTCCCACTAGCACCCAGAATGAAATAGGGTAGTATTGAACTTTATGAAACTGTAGCACTAATAACATTTATACATTTATGAATGATAAAGCTGGAAACATCTGAATAAACATGCAGTGTTTATGCCCGCTGTTTATAGAAGATATCCCTGCTGCCCTGCCTGTGTTACAAATTAAAAATGTTCTCAGAGTGCTTTATGTAAATTTATTTGGCCTCTAAATTAGTATCAAGTTGTTACAAAAAGTGCAAACTCCAGTGTCCAGTAAGTGCTCAAGATAATAAATCCCTTTATTTCCTGTTTATGCAACACTCTATATCTCTTTTATAACCTTCTATACATTTAAAGTGAGTGATCTGAATGAGTAAAACCCCACTGCTGCCCTAAAGTATTTATCTAGACATTCCAAGTTCCTATCCACCCACCTAATCGGTTCCTAATGACTAGTGGATGGTGATGTTAGCGCCAGCCTAATGTGTGGATATAGATCAGACTTTGGTGATGGATGTCGTAGTCTGGGCCCTAAGAAATGCTCCCAGACCAGGCAGACCAGGTTGGCAGCAGGTGGCTCTAAGTGGAGCAACAGCTTTCCAATTGCTCCTCTTAACTGAGCACACTGAGTCCAGACACTGCTCTGGACACACTCACCTCTCTGCCTCCATGAGCATCCTATTTACACAAGATTAGACAAATGAGAGCCAAATACTCAAGAAAAAAGTATTGAGTAAAAAGAATCGTTTAGGGCTTGTGTGGTTAAAATAAAAGAAACAATAGATATCACAGCAGAAGCTTTGGGGACTGCTTTCCTGTGTTAGCTAACAGCTCTAGCTGTACTGTAGGGGAGCTGTGACTTTTAAACAGATGCAGATGAGGGCTGAGCTGCTATAATTAGCAGGGAGTTGGGTTGTGAATTGTGTTTCAACTTTCACTTCCTTATAACCTGTTTCTCTTCCACAATGTCTAAGCTATCCTTCTAAGACTTATCCAAGATTACTTAGCATTAGTCTTGCCTCTTTTCTTTTACTTCATTACTGGTGCTTCTAACCAGCATGCCTACAAAAGCCATATTTTTGTATACTTCCTTTTTTTATAAGTGGTCACAACAGCGAGTAGCTCCGCATGTTTGATTTGGCAGATTTTATTTTATTTTTTTTATGTCAGATGCCCTCCCTAAAGCAACCCCAAAGGGATTTGTGTCAGGATCAAAACAGGGATCCGTTGCTTGTTCGGCAAAAATGTAAACCACAACACTATGAAGCTATCTTCTGAGCAATGTGTCCACAAAGACTGAAAAACAGAAGACACAAAGAGGTTTAACAAATTATAGTTAAGCATTTTATTTCCTAAGGTAATCTAAGTGAGTTTGCAATCTGTCTTGGAAGAGAGATCTGTTTAAAAATAGCACAAAGAGGTTAGACATATAACACACAGAGGTACACTATGCAGTTATACAATAATGAAACCCAAGTGTGACTTCAGATAGAGAATTTTAAAATGTTTTATAGTGAAATGCAAGAATGTAACCTCATATTTTGGGAGCTTCGCCTATTTGCATGTTGAGCAGCATGGCAGCAACACTGTTGCCTTACAGCAAGAAGGTCTTGGGTTCAACTCCACCATCTGGCTGGGGCCTTTTTGTGTGGAGTTTGCATGTTCTCTCAGGGTATTCCAGCTTCCTCCCACAGTCCAAAAACATGCCCTTAGTGGGGTTAGATCATTTTAAATTGCCCAAAGGTGTGAATGTGAGTGCAAATGGCTGTTTGTCTCACCGTGTTGACCCTATGACAGACTGACTACCTGTCCAGGGTATACCCTGCCTCTTGCCCTGTGGCAGCTCGAATAGATGGCTGGATAGCACTTGAACTCAGTTCAATGTGAAAAAGAAGTGAAGCTAATGTTACACTGTTGTGTGACCTGACACTGTAAGTACTGTATTTAAATGTAACCAGAGATCAGAGGTGACTATAGCATGGGCTGTCAGAATTCTAGGCAATTTGTTCAGTAGAGCCTTATAGATAAACATTGTGATACAAGGAAACATGATGTGTTTTGCTACAGAAATACAATTTTTACCTTCTGTTTTCATTCCATTGTGTTTTTCATCAGTCTTAAAAGTGTGTCTGGCAAATTCCCTAATTACATAGAACAGTTAACAGTTCCTATTTTATGATGCCAAACTGTCACCAATACAGATTAGAAACTGATAATAATCAGGACCATTATAAATCATATGAGAGAAAAACTATATTTATTTTATATCGGATCACTGTGAGTCTGATGTCATTACGGTTGCACTGGTTTCAACTTGCCATGCTCTCACAATAAGTGCACATTGTCAAGTGTACACATCATGTGGAGTAGAGCTGACAAGAGACCATAAGTGCAATTAAAGTCCCAACAAGTGCTGAAGAATAAATGAGTGAGAGAGAATGAGATAAATTGGCAGGGAAAGAATTGTCTTTGGAGGTTTTCTGTTCTGTCAACTGACTTGACCCCAGTTTGCGATTAGGTCAAAAACTGTCCCAAACATACAAAGCTGTTGGCATCATGGTAGTTAAATGCCTCCAAAGTGCTGACCCTTTGCTGTTAGCTTCCTCCTAAGTTTGCTGTCCTGCAGCTGGTGCTCTGCTGCTGACAAAAAGTGCAATAAACACAGAACAACATAGACTGTCCACATCATCCAGTGTCCACAGTGTTGCCAATACCCAGTCTAGCTTTTTAAGTAATGTCCAAACCAAATGTTGGATAGGTGGATGCCTAAACCTGACATGTATCAAAAGATTCAATTCTTTATTGTCATTATACACACATAATGAACATGTATAAACCATGGAAATATCACTAATGCATGGCAGAACTCAAGAATAAGCAACCTGCTTTAAACCACATCACAAACTGGTATAAAGAACTAGAACCCAATGCACCTAATACTCCCATAGAAAAATGTAGCCACAATTACAAAACTTATATGGTTATTAGGTAGTGTTGTGCACAATGCAAAAGAGACATTTTCTCAAAGTGCAAAAGTGGATTAATGAGCTCACCACACACTGGGACAGTTGGAGTTGCCAACTGTGAGTGCATAATCTCACACTTCCATTTGTTTTGCAGTTTTTGAGTGAGATCATGCTTTTACAGCTAGCTGCACAAGCTGATGGATAACCTCTTTTTAGCTCAAAAGAAACAGGAGGGGGTATTTCCTAAAGTGGGACTTCCATCCGCTTCAGCATCATGATGAAAGATGCCAGTCTCTATCGGCCGCTTAGTCCTGGTGGGGTCAGTGTCCTCTTCAGTTGTACTAGTTCTCCTGCAGCTCCGTTATGCTGCTGGTAACTGAACAGTTAGCTTGAGGTTAGTGCTCACTGCAGTCAAACTGTATGATTTGATTTTATCACAAGGTTGACACTGCAAACACAGAAGCAATGAGACAAAAGATGGTCAGGGAGCAAACTCTATCTTTTTGAGAAGGAGAGAGAGAGAGCAGTGATAGCCAAGAGTGTCTGTGTGTGTCTTTCCTTTCCCTGTGGAGAACCTCTTAGTGTTAAACTTGGCCTATGCTCCAGACTCCGGCCGTGAGGTCACTGATGTGTGTTCTGTACAGGAGGCATGCTGAGAAATGCTAACAGATTTGAGCCAGACCCCATGGAAAAGCAGACTCGCACCAAGAACCTGGCCAAATGTTATTAGAAATTCACAGATGGCTTTCTATTGAGGATTTACCATCTCAAATATATGTTTCTTCTGTATGTGTACCTATGTCTGTGTATATGTTTGTGCAGGGATTCATTTCTATGTTTATAGATAAAAAAGATAATATTGGAAAAGCAGATTCGAAGGAGCTTAGTATCTTTTGCAGATCTGGCTTTCTTAAGATTTTGGAATAAAGCGTGTTTGAGTTTCAGACATCATGATGTGCAGAGGCGTGTTGGCCTAACTAGTCAAATTGTTTGCGTGCCATCACAGGCTATCAAATAGTCTGTGTTTCTCCGAAAATATCAGATGATGTTTGTGTTGCTTCGCAGAAAAGTTAATTTTCTCTCAATTTCATTTTATTTGCTTACATCCAACTCTATTCATAACCAAATAAAGTAAAACAGCTTGTTAATCCTCTGTTCCCCTTTACTGTGTTTGTCATTTTTTGACAGCAGCTATTGTTATTGGATACCGAGGATTGGCTACTGCTATTTTTAGTTTCACTGGTCATGAATGCCCCCTAATCTTCTTGTGTTCCCTGCAGGTGTGGAGACTAAATAGAACAAAACAAGTGTGGAAACTAAATAGAACAAAACAAGGCTGCAGTGATTATATTAGAAGTCTGCAACTCACCCAAAAACCCAACAAGACCTCAGGGTGTGATGATAAGTAAAGACTGAGGCTAATAGTAATATGCATCCTCAGGTTCATACTTATTATTGCAATTTTTCACACACCAGCTGTGTGGGATGATGCTGATGATGCCAGTCCTTTTGACCCAGAGTTATTTCTCCAACTTGAAATGGATTACTATGGAATTTGCTTCTTCCTCTAAAGCCAAGTGCAGCACATACAGCTCTGTTCTATAAAATGCATGCAAAGCTAATCTGCAACATTGGATTAAGAACAGTAAACATGACACCTCATAAATACAACCAGTTTGGTCTGTACATCAGAACACTGATTTTTTTTTGGAGTGGCTCTAAACTATCATGATGTCATTGCTGCTGCTGCTTTACAATGTTAAACTTGCATTAATGTATTAGTTACAGTATGGACTGCTGCAGTACTGTTGTCTGAACAATACTGTCCCTGGCAGTCAGACCTGTTTTGTTGTTTTGTACTCGACCTGTCCAGAGAAGGATTCGGAAAGACGGAGACAGAAAGGGACAAGAGACGGTATCCATTGGAGACAGATGCAATTACGATTAGACCAAAGTCAGAGGATGGTGCTATTCATCAGGCCATTTATGAGAGGATCATCAGATAAATGCTTTAGTAAGTGGAGGCCAGTCACAGCATGGGGTGATTGATGTGATAGCCATATAATCCAATAAGTGGCTGTGGTTCCTGCACTGCAACATTACAAAGATGTATAGCAAAACTGGAAGTCACAGTTAAAATTGTTTGGCAATTTGGCCGATCTGTGCCATCACTTATATTAGTGTCCAACCAGTAACCTTATTTACCGTGTTTAATACGGTGCTTGAGAAATTTTCCAGATCTGTTACTGCTGGAATGGTTTGATGTTGCTAAACAAAGGCGACTTATTGATCGATGTTCCTTAATCCATCTCTTTGATGTGCGTGCGTGTGTGTAAATCCCTGTATCTTTTCCCCAAAAGCCCAATGATTTGGGGATTAACAAGTTATTGAATGGCTTTATGGCTATAATCCTGATTTGATTTCTTCATGATATCATTTTTTTGTCCTGCTGCTGTTTCCTTAGTGCGTTCAATTTAATATCAGCACATTCAATTTACTTGGTTTTATGGAGGCTTTCAGCACCTTTGGTTCCTGGCAGGAAAATATTGAGGCCAACAGTTATCTTCAGTTACTCATCTGAAAAATAGACTGTAATTATTTTAGTTGTACTACACTATCTGCACAGAATTTTAATGTTACCACAGAAAAGTTAGGATTTCATAGTTACCATTCAAATGTGAAAATACCTTCACTGTATCGCTGTCTCCTGAAGTCTCTCTTACTCTGGGGTTTGGACACCTATTGGCATATATCACACATACAGGATAAAAATAGAAACCATCTACACTCCCATCATCAGCCTCCTCCTCTCTAACGCCACCTTCCCTCCCTCCTATTATCTCCTCTATCTCAACACATCCCTCTCTCTCCTTCTGTCTCCTCCCCACCCCATTCACATTCATGCAAGACAAATCTCACACACCACTGTGCAGAATATACTCAGTCATGGTTGTATGCATACTAGTTCAGATGAGGTGTAATAGTTTATTTTCTTTTCGTTTTTTTAGGTTTATTTTAGGTGTTATATTTTTAAACATGTCATCTGCTGCTTAGCTGTTTGTGTTTCCGTGGTAACCCTAGGCTGTAAATGAGAATTATCTGTTGAGTACATAATTATAACACACACACACACACACATTCAGACCAGCTGCAGCAGAGATTCCCACCTAAGAGGATCAGTGGTAGAGAGTTAAGAACCTCCATTTTCACTGTATTCTAATTCCACATTTGCTCCACAAGTGTGACTCCATCTGTTCCGTTATCGCCGTTTCTTCGTCTCGCTTTGCCTCTCATAACCACAGCTATACATTTAATTACAGCGATGATAAAATACCATTGCAAGATTGTCTTTCTCTTTATTCCGCCCTCATTTTTTTCTCTCCAAGAGCGAAGATAAGTCAGTCAAACTATTCTTCTTTCTGCACCACGTGTGTGGTTAATACACTGACTCATTGTGTGTGCCCCCGTCTACATCAGACACCTGTTGTGGCTCTAATTGTATAGTGTGATTGTTAATCACGATCAGATTGTCATCCACATGGCTCTATGTGACTGTGCCTTTGTAAAACTCAGGCAGGAACCAGCTGTTACCCTGAATAGCTCTTGGCTTTCACAAGGTCCATTTGCCAGCTTTTGGTTGAGGTTTGGGTTGGTGTATGTGTGAAATAAATTGAACATCTACTCCTTGGCCCATTAGTTCTGAGCTTCCATTTCATTTTCTTGGTATCTTTGTCTTGTGCTTCCGCTCCTCTCTGTCTTTATAAAGAAGTATATGCGCGTGTTTATGTGTGTGAATGCCTCCCTGCAGGCTCCTTGCTGCTGATGATTGCACTGGCCATTTCCCTCTGAGGCTCTCCCTGGATGACAAATTCACACATCTGTTATCAGCCTCCTCTTTTCCACAAAAATCAATAGTCCCTCCTCAGTTTTCTCTGTATGTAGGGGAGGTTGTTGCTGCACTGTATTCTTTTCAGTGTGGTAGATGCCCACAGCTAACCACATGAAGAGAAACATGTAAAATTTAAGTGAGACCACATAACAGTCGTCCAGTTACAATAGCCGCAAGTTGCAATGATAATACTGTTAAAGAGAAGTGCCACTAAGTCTGCTTAGTTACACAACAGATTCTTTTTAAAGTTTAGCCAGCATGAGTTACTGAAAATACCACGCCAAGTAAAATATATTGAGAAAAACCTGGCAAGCCTTTTGTGACTTTTATTTCGTCTTTCAAAACCTGCACGATTTACCACAATTGAAACACCAGTAAAAATAAATGTTTAAGTTTCTGTGTTATTATATTGATGTGGAGTAAAGAAGGGAGAAGAGAAAGAAAAGGAGGGGGGTAGTCAGTAAGGGTAAATTCAAAAGCCACTTAATTAGGCAGACGTGTTCAGCTGTTTAACAGATATCTAATTAGCCAACCATACCACACCATAGTGTGGTCGTTGGTACCAGAGAGGCTGGTGGGAATATTTCAGAAACTGCTGATCTACTGGGACTTTTCCACACAACTATCTCAGGGGTCTGCAGAGACTGGTCGGAAAAAAAGAAAGTCTCCAGTGAGCAGCAGTTCTCTGGGAAAAAATGCCTTGTTGATGTCAGAGGTCAGGGGAGATAACCATAATACTGATACAAAGGCAACAGTAACTCAAATAACCATTTGTTGCAACCAAGGTATGCAGAAGAGCATACCTTGCACAACATGTCGAACCTTGAAGCAGATTAGCACAAGACCACACCTAGTGCCTATCCTGCGAGCTAAGAACAGGAACCTGAGGCTAAAATTTGTTTGGACGCACCAGAATTGGACAACAGCTGCATGGTCTGATATGTCTTGATTTCTACTGCAACATTTGAACGATAGGGTCAAAATCTGCCATAAACAGCATGAAAGCATGGATCCATCCTCCTTGTATCAATCGCTTCAGCTGCTGATGGTGTAAGAATGTGGGGGATATTTTTCTTGGTACACTTTGGGCCCCTAATATTAATTCACCACAAGGCTGTGGTGCTTAAACAATTATTGTTGCTGAACACGTCCATCCTTTCATGACCACAGTGTACCCATTTTCTAATTGCTGCTTCTAGCAGGATAACACGTCATGTCCCAAAGGTCAAATCATCTCAAACTTCTTGAACATGGCAATGTGTTCACTGTATTCAAATGGCCTTCAGAATCAGCGGCTTGCAGTCTATTAGAGAACCATTGGGATGTGATAGAACCGGACATTCACATCATGGATGTCCAGCCAACAAATATGTAACAACAGTGTGATGTTATCATATCAATATGGACCAAAATCTCTGAGAAATGTTTCTGGCACTTTGTTGAATCTGTGCCATGAATATTTAAGGCAGTGAAATGGCCTATGAGTATAGCTGCACATTGTAAGCAGCAGACAAGAATGGCAAAATCTCTAACATAAGGGAAAAAAGGCAGCGTGACACACTCATCTATCAGCACAGCATCTCTGATTTTTTTTTCTTTCTTTTTTCGCTGTACTGTTACCATCTACAGCACAGGCGACAGGGAGTAAGAGATGTGAGCGTGCTGTTGGTGGAAAGTTGGTAAGGCAGTTTTGCACAGTATTGTACACATGCCAAACATGAAATAATATAGATTGCATGTATGAACGTGTACACACTAAATAGATAAACTTGATTTAAAGTCAGTCCTCTTCATGACTTTCCACAGAAGGAAAAAGTGTGTGTTTACTCTTTGTGTCCGTGCAGGTGTTATGCATTATGGGTTGTTACCAATAAAACCAGCTCCTACCTTGTTTTAGTTAGTTACTCAAGTCTCACAGCAGAACAAATTAATTTCACACCAATCATATTGAGGAAGACAGGGATAATGTCCTGAAGCGGGCTTGCTTGGTGTGAACATTAACATGATCACAACATGGAACCAAAGACTGATTACTACTGTTTACTCATTTTCCAGCGGGTATGGTAACTTAAAGCCACATGGATCCCAGCAGTCGATCACTGTAGTATACAAAGCAATTACCCTTTGAGTTGATGATGAAAAGGATGTTGAAATATTTGGAAATAATTGTCGCCATAACTTGAAGAAATCACGGTGCATTATTCACATAAGCACGCAGTTCCAGATCAGGGGTGACAATTTTGGAACAGTGGTAGGTAGCTCAGCAAAGAAAAAGATTGATGATAAGAGCTCTTAAACAACACCCACCCAGCCACCCAAATCTCATATTTTGTGAAGCATTTAGCAGCGACAGGGTGCTTTGTCCTCCTGTTCTTCCTCTCTTTCCCTTGGACTCCACCACATGTCCTCTCCATTCACCTGTGCTCATTCCACCTGTTTTCTGTTTTTTGCCAGTTCATTCATTCTTTTTTCACAGCACATCAGGACCAGCTTAGGTAGCTTATCCTCCTCATTTCACACTGGCTTTTTTCCCCCCTCACCTCACTTGCCATCCGTTCTGCCATTTCTCCTCTTTTGAGAGGCCGCTTGTGTTATTTACCAAAAATGCAATGAAGGTCGAAGGCCTCTCCATCAGGAAGGGAGTTTAAGAAAAGGCAAGGAGAAATATGAGGGGGCAGACAGGATCAGACAAGGCTGTATAATGACCTAGAGACAGGCTATGTAATCAGTCTGTCTGTCTCTTTCCTTCACTGTAGCACCAGGTAGCTTGTGGGGTTACGAGAACCGTGTTTGATTGGTACAAGGCTGAAAAGGAATAGTCATTTGGAGAAGGAGTGGCTGCAGGCAACCCGCTGACAGAATCTTCCAGAATGATGATGGCTGACATTCACCCCCTTGACCCCTTTCTTTGAGCCCTTGTCCCGATTAAGCAGGTGGGAGATGGAAAAAGCTATTTTTGGTATATGGGTTGTCTTGGTATTGAAAAGACACTGTGAATGAGTTGATCTATGGAAAAAAAAAAAAGAAGGAGAGAAACATCTGTGGGATTCAGTACATGGCAGAAAAGCAGCAGCGAAAGCAAAAGAAACATGAAATGTTGTTTTAAAATATATATTTTTCCATCTCACAGTTTCAGAGAGAGTCGGCCGAATAGAAATTCGTGTGCGGTGTTGTGGTCTAACAAACTGTGTTGCAGGTCCTGCACAGGCATGTGCATTTGACTCAGTGAATTACTCACAAGCTCTGGTGATACTTATTACTCATAAGTAGCAAACAGCTATATATATTGGGTGTTAGAGTATAGCTCTGTTTCTCCCTCTTCCCTCACTTGGCGTCATGATTCTTGGACATGAAAGATGCGGAGTGTTGTAGGTGGGAGAGTTGTGTAAGTGAGGAGGCACAGAAAGAGATGGTAGGTCAAGTAGCCCTGATTATGTAAAAAGAATCAGAGAGGGCTGGAAACACATGCTACTGTACCTTTTGGGAAAATTAGATTATGGGAAGATCACACTGAGTGAGATACTCCCAGTGTGCTGATTAAATAAGACATGCCATCTGTAGCACCTTCTTTCTTTTTTTTTTTTAAATTCTGGCCCGACTACCTTGTTTCAAGTTCTCAAGCTAATTTTTTTCTTTTCAAATGTCCTCCCACTCTGTGCGTGACTATACATGTGACCCATCTCTCCTCTCAGTTCTTGTCCTTTTAAAAGCTGCATCATTTAGATTTTCTTTTTAAGATGAGTTCATGTGGGCTGGCTCAGCCCTGAGGTGGAGGCTGTCTGAACATCAGCTCTGACAGAAGTTCATCCCTCAGGGGGACCATACTATGGACACACAGACAAGCTGTCTGACACAGATATAGAAATACACTGCGGTTCGTCGCCCTCTCTCGCTGCATTTTACATCTGACTCGAGATTTGTAAATCAAGTTCGCTCATTTGTCTTTAGTTTTTTAGCACTTTATTTTTTTATTGTGGACACCTCCTACATTTGCATTTTTATTTTCCTGCCCATGCAGGGGCTCTTTGTATCTGTCTAAATTTATGGACAAGTGTTCAAAAACAGGTCATTAGCAGTGTTTTGTTTGGTTTTCCTCAGTGTGCTATATGTCCTTGGTAAAAGACTGAAACCAGTACGTATGCAACTGCCACTTTTCATGACTATTTCCACATCTTTTTATTCATATCTCCCCTGTGGTGTTCCACCCTGCTGAGAGCACAGATACGGAGTAAGAAAATGGAATTATCACACTCTTAAATCTATGCTTTTATTCCCCCTCCCTCCCCCACATCACTGAACGCAAGGCATCAGATCTGAGTGGGGAATTAGCCTATATAACAAAAATGGGATCTATATTCACAATAGCTGACTGTATGTTTGTGCTGACAGTGTTTGTGCTGCTTGTGTGTATATGTGGGCATGAGTCTTAGTCAGACTCTTGAGTGGGACGTTGCAGGTGTTTGTGTGTGTGTATGTGTTAATAGGGGGTGGTAGGGGAAGAGTATAAGCAGTCAGCTTGCACGCCTGTGGCTAACCCACCTTTTTCATTTCTCTGATCCTGTGCTTAAAAGAGCACCCCAATGAAACCAAGCTGAGGGAAGAGGGGAAAATAAACAAATGCAACCGGAATAAAGAAAGCACCAAAAGAGTGCGTTCTCCAAAAGTCATATGGAGAAAAACAGAATGTTTCATGTGGCTTATTGATCAGTAAATACGCAGAAGTTGATAGATAGCTATTTGATTGATTGTAAATTCTCCAGTCTGCCTCAAAAGGATAAGGGGAATGGACAAATGAGGGAGAAGGGTTAAAGGTGTGAGGATGTGATGAAAGAATCCACTGTGATTTCCCCGGAGAGATGGAGGTAGATGAATGTAGGAGAGATTAAGGATGGAGCAGGCAGTGAAGGGAATCTGAAAAGACTTAATTAAATGCTTTTTGGTTGAAAAATATTGTGACTGTAGCTGCCCCAGGGACACATGTGGTGACTTTTAGCATTTAATGGTATCCCCTGATCTGGACCCTAAACTACATCCCCATATTCACCCATATAGCATGACAATTATTTTATTATTCTTTAATCTATAAAGTGTCATAAAATTCTAGCCCAAAAAATTGTGTAGGGACAGTTGTGTAGAATGTAAATAAAAAGTGAATGCTGTTAATTTGCACATCTCATAAACCCATATTTTATTCACGTCAGAGCCTAGAAAACATATTAAACAACTGTTTAAACTGAGAAAATGACATTTAAGAGAAAATGTTGGCTCATTTTGAATTTGATGGCAGCAACACATCTCCAAAAAGTTGGGACAGGTTCATGTTTACTACTGTCAGCAACAGTCTGTAAACACCTGGGAGCTGAGGAGACCAGCTGCTGGACGTTTAAGGGAGGAATTCTGTCCCATCCTGTCTGGATTTTATTTGCTGTATTTTTCTTTTCATGATGTGCCAAACATTTTCAGTCATTGAAAAGTCTGGACAGGCCAGTTCAGTGCCCAGACTCTTCTGCTACAAAGCCATGCCGTTGCAAAAGATGCAGTATGCAGTTTAACATTGTCTTGCTGAAATATACAAGGCTTTCTACAGACGTTTTCCACTTTTCCTCAATCCATTTTAAAAATTACTTTGGCCCAGAGAAGACTGCAATCTCTCTGAATCGTGAGAGCTTTAGTCTGCATTCGTGAATGGCACAGTGAACGGTGTTTACAGACAGTGATTTCTGGAAGTGTTCCTGAGCCCATGCAGTGATTTCCATGACAGAATCATGCCTGTTTTTAATGCAGTACCACCTGAGGGCCAAAAGATCACAGGCGTCAGCTAATTTTCAGCCTTGTCCATTTCTCTAGATTCTCAGACCCTTTTGATGATATTATGTATGACAGAAATGAGATATTCAAAGTTTTGCAATTTTTCATCAAGGAACATTATTCTGAAATTGTTCTACATCATGTGGACTCAGTTTTTTTGCAAACAGGTGAACCTCTGCCCATCTTTACTTCTGAAAAACTCTGCCTCTCTGAGATGTTTTTCTTTTATACCTCATTTTATACTCCTGATGGCAATAAGCCTAATTAACTGCAAAATGTTCCTCCTACTTCTTTGTACCACTTACTTTTCCAGCCTTTTGTTGCCACATCCCAGCTTTTTTGAAAATTTTGGCTGCCATCAGATTCAAAATGAGCTAATGAGCTAACTAAAATATGTATTTATGAAATTTGCAAAGCATTGCTTTCTGTTTTTATTTACATTTTACACAGTGTCCCAACTTTTTTTGGAATTGACATTTTGCTAAATAACTTGTTCATCTTGCTGAGAGTTAGTAAAGAACGTTAATGCGACTCTCAGATCTGTCCATTAAACTATAGCCAGGAGACAGCTGGCTTGACCAACAAGGGAAATTGCTAGTCTGACTTTGTCCAAGAGTAAAAAAAAAATGCCTGCTAGCAGCTCCAAAGCTGACTGCACATTTGATCTTGTTTGTTTGATGGCCGGCCATTGCAACTTCCAGGCTGTTTGCTGTGCTTGCACTCTTTACGCTAAGCTAAAATAGTCATCCTCTTGTAGTACCTTCACATTTAACAGACAGACATGAGAGCGGTCGGCCTGTAAATCTTTTTCATCTTTCTCAGCACGGTATTCTACAGGAAAACATGCAGTGACGCCACACTTGAGATGAGTAATTATGAATCACCCTGTGTTTTTCCCCTCTACCTCTTGTCTTCAGATGGATGAATGGCATGCCTTGGTTTAAGAGTAGTAACTTAACTAGCAGCTGGGGTTTAATGAGAGAACTAAGTTAGCCCCAAGAGCACATTCAATGAAGTCTTGTTAACCTTGGAGCAACTGCAAAACAGCCTCATTCATCTGGCAGTAACCTCTAGCTAATCCAGATCTGCCATGAATCATTAAAGGTAACTGATTTGACACACGTGCCATCTTTATCTAAATTCATTTTTTAAAGTCACTGTGAGGTTCATGTCTCGAACACCAAATCCGCATGCTTTATATGTGGCCTTGCTTGCAGGCTGCTATATCAGTCTTTCTCCAGGGAAACAACATTGTGGCTCTTTCTTTCATAATCTTGTTGTAGTAGCTGTAAGCAAATAAGATCCAGTAAAAATGCAAATGGCAAAATAAACCAGTAAAACCAGGTTCATGTGTGAACCTATATTGTAGATGGAGATGTGAAAGTGATGTAGAAGGGAGGTCAAGAGGAAAAAGTGATGCGGATGGATGAATTTTGAGTCTTGTTTCCAATTCTCTTCTCAGTGGAAAACAGTAAGGAGGAGTCCAAGCCTGCTTGATCTTAGATTAGATGACTGCGCTCTCACAGCGGGCTCCTTGGCATAACACAGCACTCCACATATGCTTGCAAATCCATGCGACACACAAACGTGTATACCCACACAAACCAAACACAATGTGCCTAAAATACAAATTAACTTAGCTACAGATTGACACCTTTGTTTCATGTTCTTTGGAAAAGTTATAGTGCTGAGGTGTTTAACAGTTGAATTATTTTAAAACCTTATATTTACCAGCTATTAGTCTGGGGTTATTAAGAAATGTTTTTACACCTGCTTGTCCATGGAAGCCCATGCCATGAAGCCCCTGGTGTACAGTTGTTGTGTTGATGTTAATGCCAGAGGAGGTTTGGAGCTCTGCGGTTATTGAGTCAGTGAGTGTTTTGCGCACCATGCGCCTCAACACTCTGTGACCCCGCTCTGTAACTTTACGTGGTCTTCCACTTTGTAGCTGAGTTGAGGTGGTTCCTAAGTGCTTCTACTTTGCAATAATACCACGTAACTTGGTCATGGAAGATCTAGGAAGGAAGAAATTTCATGAACTGACCTGTCGCAACTGAGGCATCTTATTACAGCACCACACATATTCAATGAGCTCTTTGGAACGACCCATTCTTTCACAAATGTTTGCAAATGTAGACTGCATGGCTAAGTGCTTGAATTAATTTGGCCAGTTGAGTGCCTGAAAGAACCATCTGAAACTCATTAAAACACGCCCGTACAAAGAACTGAAGGCTGTTTTATACAGGCACTTGCCCAAAAAAATATTGTATACCACAATGTGTACTACTCCCTTGCAAATTGCCTCCAATACATACAAAAAAAAAGGGGGGGGGGGGCAGGACTGAGGGAAAGGACAAAAACATCAAAGTCCCTAGTTTAAGAAAAAGAAAGTCCACAG
>VUQK01003185.1:32491-43169 GCA_015106715.1 Bujurquina vittata | reverse complement strand
CCCCTGCCCCCACCCAGCCCCCCCCCCCCCCCCCCCGCACTGTTAAAAATAAACAAAAGATGGAGGGCAGAGGAATTGTCGAGTCATAATCTCTGCACGTGCAGGCTGCTCCTGTAATAAAGTCTCTGTAGTTAATCAGTTATGTGTCACCATCCATTTTAATCTGAGGCTGTTGAGCATGAAAATGTGTCATTTGTAGCCCAGTTAGAGAAGCAGATATGAGCTACACTTATTTGTAGCATCACTTTAGAGGGGGCAAGTCCACGCTAAAATGCTCAGAATTAACAAAAATAAATAATAAGCGACATAAAATGAATAAAAGGTGAGCATAGAGCAGCTTTTGGAGGCAAAAATAGTCTCTCCGAGCACCAGGGGGCTTTAATTAACAGAAGCCTGCAGTCGATTCCCCTTCAGTGTCGACCCTGCCCCCGGCCTTTCCTGCTTTCCCAGAGCAGAGTAATCATTGACTGTTTAGGACCCATCTAGAAAGAGAAAAACAGGGCATTGGATTTGTAGTGGGTGATGCTTCACATGGAACGGCCACGTATATGACCAGTGTATGTTCCTCTGTTACGGTTAGGTGTTAAAACATGATGTGAGTTGGTTTTATTAAGCGAGACAAGTTTGCACGAAGCCACACTAACAAAAACAAACACTTCAGCAGGGAATCAGGTAACAGCATGCAATTTTATGATTACTGATGCAGCCAGTTAATTTCAACACTGGCCAACACAGGCCACTGATGAACGTCTGTGTAATCTAATAAGAAAAATAGTGCACTAAGCATACAGTAGGTTTAATCATGTGAAACAGCATGGCGTGGTGCTGGAGGTCAGATATTCTCTCCGTAAATGTGACCGCTCAGGTAAAGTGTGGGATTTATCAAGGAACGGGCTGCTTTATTACAAACTTTATTATAAACCTGAAATCTATTTAACAGCTGCAGGATACATAGAAGCACACGGAGCCTCGTTTACTGTCAGATCCTGAGCGAGCTGCACACAAACCAAGTTGCAACCAAGTGTGTCTTTGATTTTTAGCTCGGCTGTCTCAAAGAAAAAGATCTCACCCAGGATTTTTGAAATTCACACCACAGATGCATCTGCTAAACATCTCAGACGAGCTCGACTCTTGGCAACCTTAAACTGAAGGTAAAGGTCAGAGGTCAAATCATGCACTGTAAAACTCTATTTGTAACTATATTAAAGGCTTTATCACGTACTTTCATATACATGAATATAATTTCTGACAAGCCTTTAAGCAGGCGACACGTGTTCCCTGGAACACTTATTTAATTTACAGCAGTTAGTTGGTTGTAGTTGTGTTGACAGCTGTGAGATAAATTATTTGAGGTCTTTAAATATTATTATTTAAAGCTTAAAATATCTGTGCTTCTGATATTTAGAGATAACTTGACAGGCTGTGAAGTTAATCCTCGTGTTAGGGCATTAATGAGCCCCCTGTTATGCATGGTGATTAATTAAGTAATACTGGCACTTAAACTTGCAGATAAGAGAATGAAAAAAGGGGCGATAAAGCCAGAAGAGTGTAATTTTTGTTAATTTTTATGGTGGAACTGCATTGCAAATAGGAGTCCGTGCACACGGTGATAATCATCGCCCGAACTGTGACTGCTGGCATTGATCAGATCAGCGTCTTCTGCAGCAACACGCCATGCCACCGCTGAAGCGCTGCTGCTTTTTAAGGCAGCAAATAAAGGCGTGACTTCATGAGATTCTCTAATGTAAAAACAAGGTATGTTTGAAGATATGCTTGGTGGAAATCTTGCAGTATGAAGATCACAGTTTGATTTTAAAATAGCTTTCACAGCTTTGGTCAGACAGATAGTGTCTAACAAAAAAAACCTTTATGTGAATTGTCCCATGCACACACATACGCGGGCATTCGTACAAATGCAAGCAGTGAGTCATGAACCCAACGTTGAAGCATGGTGAATGTCCTGTTTAGCTCACATTGGTGCACCTGGTTGGGCCAATCAGACTAGGACATCTCGGGGGAATGCATTGGTTTCCATAGAGATGCAGGGACAGGATAATTAGTACCATTATACGATACATCCTCTAAGCGGATTGCAGGAGCGGATGTTCTGTTCTTCACATCAGGTTTATTTCAGTTGGTGGATTTGTTTCTTTCTCAGTATATATTTGTGCGTCTCTCTTTGTGCTGTGTATGTGTGCCTTTTCAGTTTAATCAAGTTCAGGTGGAGATATCAGCCTTTGGCCCTTCCTCGCGTCACATGGTTGGAAAGTGATGGCGGCGCTATGGAAACAAAAGGCATCACATCATGAGCTCCGATCCACCCTTTCATGCTTTACCAGTAGCCCCAAAGATCAATAGCTTGTGGACATTGTTAAAAAAAAAGGTGGTGCTACCATTCAGCTGACAGGCGGGTCTATTAAAGTAGACCATCCCTTATCAATACATGGTTTTGGAGCTGCAGCTGAAGCGGATGTCAAAATCTTTTATTTATCTCTCGGATGGTGGATCCAGCAGGGGGCTTCTGCCTAAGGGTGCAGCTCCAACTTTGAGTTTGGACAGAAAGCAGAAAGTTTTTTTGTGACACTGAGGATCTGTACATGTGATTTATTTACGTTTTCGGACTGACAAGTGAATGTTTCGATTGACGAATTCTCCCACACATCCATCATTTTTCTTTGTTCGTCTTTTGCTGCGTGCAACTTATTTTTGAAAAGTTGCTACTCTGTGACCAAAAAACCATTGTTTTTCACTCTTGCTGGTTCGTTTGGGCTGGGGTGCTATTGCACAGCCAACACAAAGCGGCAGCTCGATCCAGACTCCTCAGGTCAGTAGCCCAGGGAGAGCAACGGCATTCAAGAGTTGGATGAGCAGTGTGTACCCTTGGAGAGAGGTGGCTAGGAGGAGGTACCGACCGTGGAGATGACAGACATTGAGGGACAGGAGAACCAAGGACACGGGACCTCTGAGAAGAAGCACCATGGACCAGAACGCCGCTGCAGCACCCAGAAAGGCTTTGGAACTCCAAAGCAATACCAATATGAGCGCCACAGCTCACTGTCAAACATGGATGGATTTGAGGACTTTGAAGAGTTTGTTTTGGATTTTGATGATTATGATTTGCTCGAGTCAATCCACAGCCAGCTGGGGTCGCCTCTCGAGCCTATCCGTAAGTTATTTTCTGTGGAGCTTCACCTCCTCCTCTGTAGCATTTTATTTGTGTAAATGATGCATATTTGACAGGAATGACTGTTACGTCATGCTTCGGAAGCTCTGATGTAAACACATCAGGGAATTCCCATGGGCCAGCATTTTATTCTATTTTTATATGACTAATCAATGGAAAGAAGCACTTGTTTCCATTGATCGTTTAGTCTGCTGCTAGCTTGATTATTGGCAATACAAAGCTCATTTATGGCCACGCGCTAAACAAAGTTGTCCATGGTATTGAACAAATTGACACGGTGCTCGACTGCTGCTGTTTCCTACTTTTCTATTGATCCATTGGGACCCATTTGGCTTTGGGCTCAGCCACAGCTGGAGCGGAAAGACATTTCATTGACAAACCATGAGTGGTTCTGCTTTTTTATCCCTGTGTGGGCTTAGAAACATGGCACACAAGTGCTGTGAAGAAACTCAAGTTCCAACAGATGAGAGCGGAGTGGAGGAATCGGCCTGAAATAACTCGGCACATTATGAGCTCAGTTTTAGTTGAAACATTAATAGGGTTATAATGGGTGAACATTTTCCCCTTTACTGAGGCGGATGAAAGCACTGGGATTTATCTTTTATGGGTAATTAAAATACATTTAGCTCTCTATTACCTGTCTTTGCTGATCAGTCAAACTGCCTCAAGTGATTCCAACCACCTTACCTTGAATTTTGAACTTGTTGACAGCGCTAAGGTGTACTTTAACACAAACCATGGCCAGTATTTTTGGTCCATACACGAAGAAAGTTAGTTTAATAACTATAATATCTATATACATATACACAAACACACATGTTTGGAGTCTTTCTGGCGGTTATGTTTTGATATCACTCCTACAGATGTTCCCCCATGAGATTGGATTTCATCTTTTATATTAGCTTTGTTTTGATTGTCTGGTTTCCTTTTTAAATTTTGTATTTATTTTTTTACTTTCTTAATCTTCTACCCATAATCTGGGTATCCTTCTGTTTGTTGCTTTTTGTAGATGACCATGAATCTTCTAGAGTTCTAGTAGGTAAAGTAAGGCACCTATCACTGCTATGTCAGCTGAAATAGACTTCAACCCCCCCATGACCCCCGTGTGTTATATAACAAGTTAAGCCAGTGGACCGATAAATGTTTTAGCGCTGTCATCACCAATCTTGACATGTTGAGCATTTAGCTCATTGGGCTGCCTTTTCCAGGACAGCCTCATGGAATCCACTACATTGCCAAAATTAGTTACTCACTCATCCAAATCATTGAATTTGGGTGTTCCAATCCCTTTCATGGCCACAGGTGTATAAACCAAGCACCTGGGCATGCAGACTGCTGCTAAAAACATCAGTGAAAGAATGGGTCGCTCTCAGGAGCTCAGAGTTCCAGCGTGGTATCGTGATAGAATGATACCTGTGCAGCAAGTCCAGTCGTGAAATTTCCTCACTGCTAAATATTCCACAGTCACAGTCAGCTGTTAGTGGGATTATAACAAAGTGGAAATGATTGGAAACGACAGCAACTCAGCCAACTCTATGTGCCTCAGCGGTTCCTGAGGCACATAGAGCACAGAGGTCAGAAACTTTCTGCAGTCAGTCGCTACAGACCTCCAACCTTCATGTGGCCTTCAGATCAGCTCAAGAACAGTGTGTAGAGCGCTTTAAGGAATCTGTTTCTGTGGCTGAGCAGCTGCCTCCAAGCCTTACATCACCAAGCACCATTCAAAGTGTTGTATGCAGCGGTGTAAACCACACCACTACTGGACGCTAGAGCAGTGGAGATGTGTTTTCTGGAGTGATGAAACACGCTTCTCCATCTGGCAATCCGATGGATGAGTCTGGGTTTGGTGGTTGCCAGGAGAACGGTACCTGTCTGACTGCATTGTGCCAAACATAAAGTTTGGTGAAGAGGGGAATTTTGGTGTGGGGGTGTTTTTCAGGAGTTGGGCTCAGGTCCTTAGCTCCAGTGGAAGGAACTCTTCATGCTTCAGCATAGCAGGACATTTGGGAAAATTTGATGCTCCCAAGTTTGTGGGAACAGTTTGGGGATGGCCCCTTCGTGTTCCAACATGGCTGTGCAGAAAGCAGCTCCATAAAGACATGGATGAGCCAGTGTGGCGTGGAAGAACTTGACTGGCCTGCACAGAGTCCTGATCTCAGCCTGATAGAACACCTTTGGGATGAATTAGAGAGGAGACTGTGAGCCAGGCCTTCGCTCCAACATCAGTGTCTGACCTCACAGATGGAAGAATGGTAAAACATTCCCATAAACACTAACTTAACACTAACCTAAATCTTGTGGGAAACCTTCCCAGAAGAGTTGAAGCTGTTATAGCTGCAAAGGGTGGCCTGACATCATACTAAAGAATAGGATGTTACTAAAGTTCATAAAACTAACGGTTTTTTTTAGCCACATCTGAGACTGCGACATGGCTGAAGGCACTCTGATAATACACTGCTTGGAGAAATTACAGAGAACACTTTAATCAGAGTTCAGTATCAAGTCAATTAAACCTCTGGGATATTGATCTGGTCAGTTAAGTAGCAGAGGGGGTTGTTCATCTGTTTCAGCTGCTTTGGCAATAATAAACTTAACAACAGGTACACTAGAGGGACAACGATGAGAGGACCCCCCAAAACAGGAATGGTTTTGCAGGTGGAGACCGCTGACATGTTTTCCCCTCCTCATTTTTTGGATTGTTTTTTTTTTCACTAGTTGGCATTTGGCTAGGGTCTGGAGGCATATCCATGGAGGGGTGCACAGACCTCTACAGGCTAGACAGCAGCACCCTGACTGCCATTAGGCATCAGGATCAAATCCTTGGACCCACGTCAGATTGTGCGTGGGTGCAGTGGGTCTTGGGTTCCTCCTGGTGCACAGCGAAACCCAGCCTCATCTGGTGAGAGTTTACAGATGATAAGGAGAAAATTTCCAGTGAGCTAAGTTTCTGAGGGAGAAAAGGCCCTGTTGATGCCAGAGGTCAGAGGAGAATAGCCAGACTACGTTAAGGAAACAAGTCAAATAACCACACGTTACAAGCAATGCAGAAGAGCGTCTCTCAACATGCAGCATGTCAAACTTGAAGCAGATGGGCTACAAGGCATGAATCCATCCACCCTTGGATCAATGGCTCAGTAATAGTGTGCCAGCTGAGCAGCCTACCTGAGTATTGTTGTCACAAAGCTCAAATGATCTCAAACAGGTTTCTTGAACACGACAGTCTGCACACACTGTATTCTAATGGCCTCCAGGTCCAGCAAATGAAGGAAGGATTAAGGCAGTTTTGAAGGCACGAGAGGCTCTCACCCCCATACCGTTGTAGCTAATAAAGTGGGCCAAGAGTGTATATATTTGCTCACATTTATTAGATTTGGCTGTTTGAACAAGTGCAAGGTTACAGGTCTATTTTCGTCTAAGTTGTTGAACGTTCATCAGACTTTTAAGAATTATTTGAAAAATTGTTGCTGGTGTGTTGGATTATAACATGCCGTGTTTCAAGTATCGCTGGGCATTTAAGCCACGCTTTCTCTGAAAGCTTAAAGGAGAAAGTCAGACACGGGTTCACCGAGTTCACGAAGATGTACAGAATGTCCTTTTCACCTAGACTTGAATGCCCCGCGTTTGCCCTGCCCTGTGCTGAGAAAAAGCCGGCTCATCCAGATCAGCTGAGGCAGTTCATGCAAGGCCAACCTTCAGAGGTTTTCCCCCAGGAAACTGTACAAAATGAAATATAGTTTAACTTCATTTTCATTTCCATTTGCTCTGTTTCCCCAAGGAAGGCATGACGCGGCAGGATGGAACACTAACAGCCGTTTACACACACACACACACACACACACATAAACGCACAACCTCCAGCTGCTCATGCAGAAAAATTAAAAAAGACAGTGTTTACTCAGGGAGAAATTGTATTCATGCGTTGGCCGCTGTGACTGGTCGGCAGCAGTACTGTCCACCATTACGGTGACATCCGCCAGCCCAGTGTTGGAACTAAAATGTGTTTCTTTAGCTTTGAATTGTAATGGATCGTAAATGGATTATGGTAATCGTAACTTCAAATCATGCGTTCCTCTCTAAACACATTTCCACATATGTTGTTATCCTTATACTTCCAGTTCCTTCATTCAAATTTAGGGACCACCCAAACTTCCTCCTCTGTTGAGTGGCGAGTGAATGCCAAGGCGGCCTCATTATCCTAAATTCAATAACACATGATTGGCAGGTTGAGGAAATTGAAACTGAATATAGTTTTAATGAACTGACAAATGTTTGCGGGTAAAACCGCCTCTTCTGTAACCGTTTCCTGTTCCACACAGTTCTGTGCAGCTTTATTGGATCAAAATCTAAAGCGACGTATGATTTCTGAAGTTCAAGGATGCTTGATGTGTCCTAAAAAAGAGCATTTCAGGCTACTTCTTACTGAATGTTCATATTTGGGTTGGTCACTAATAAATCAGACATCGTGACTTAGCAGTGTTGACCTTTTGCATTCTGATTCTAAAATACCAGGTCACAGATTCGAGGATAACCCCGGGGTGCGTCGGCACCTGGTGAAGAAGTCGTCCCGATGTCACATGAGCCGGACCAGCAACAGTTCTACGCCACTATCCAGCCTGAAGAAGAAGAAGAGGGCTGCAGAGAAGAAAACCCACGAGGTTTGCAGCACAGCGACAGCCATGTTTTGTTTAGCTCATTTTTCATTCAGATGCAACAGCACAGCATCACTTGCGGTGTTTTCACCATGTCAGAGTGTGCGTGTTTCAGCATCAACATGACAACATAAGCTTTGAATACCTTCGGTGTGTACTGCAGCTCACAGCTCTCTAACACAGTTGTTTCTATGTCTGTGAGTCTCTGAGACCTCACAGTTGTGTAGCTGACATCAGCATAAAGGCCAGCTTTGAAGGCGACTGTGGTCCAAGAGCTCATTGGCTTGTTGGCATCTGTGATAACATCCCAAGACGGCCTCAAAGGCATTAACCTCTTTCAGTCTGGATGCTGCTTACTGGGACCGGGTCGCATCTATTCTCAAAGTACACCTGGCACCAGTCTTGAGGTTCCAGAACATGGCACAAGTGCTGCAAGCAAAAATGGATGTTGTTTGTTGTGCTTATTTTCTTTGAGTCATACAAAGACAAGTTAAGAATTTTAAGAACGGGTTCACTGAGTGTTCATTCAGTGTCGCTCAATAGCTTCATCAGAGGGAAGTACAAATATCAGTTCTTGTGTTTTTTTTTTTTAATTGAAGCATGTCTTGGTTTGGAGAGTCACGGGATTTCAAAATCCTTCCAGTGTTTCTTTTGGCCTCAAACTTGTAGCTTTGTTAAGAGACTAAATATTAAGAATTGGGGGAAATATACTAGCTAGAAGTTAACTATGTGATGACTACCAGGGGACTACTTCAGTGTTCTTTGAATAGTTAGATTTGCTATGAATTCTCATCTTTGAAACAGTGCAAAATAATTCTGTTTGTGCTGTGGCAGAGAGCAGTGAATATGTTAGCACTTTGTGTTTGTCTGTTTGCACAGTAAGACAAAAGTATTCATTTGGAACCGTTTATTATAATAAATTTCTTGTCCTTTAGCTGCTAAGTGCTCCAAAAGCTGTTACAAAGTTGCAAAGGGAGATACTGTACTATGGGTTTACTTTTTTTTTTTTGGACGTAGCTCAAAGTGACTTTGAGCATACAAGTGCCTTAAACCTGCATTCTTTTTAAAGGCCAGCAGGGGGCATCTCCTGTGGCTACAAAATGAAAATGAGTTGAATAGAAGTCTATGGGAAAACAGCCCTAGTCTCCCATGACCTGTGACCTCACACGTTTATGGCCTCAGTCACTAGCTTCAGGTGTTACTGAACAAACAAAAATCATTTTGTAAACAATGGTCCTCATTATAGTCAATAAGGAGATTAAATCCAGGTATGTTTCAGGGCAGTTGCTGCCATATAAGCAACTGCTACATCCATTTACACTCTTTGATTGAAATGAGGGTGTATTGAGTAAATATTGAGTAGTGGGGCTTTAATTTTAGCTCCAAAGTCTTATTGTAGCTTAAGCATAAACTTCATATTTGTTTCTCATTAGTTTGACGGCAAAAGCAGTAGTTATGCTGCTCTGAGGAAAAAAGTCGGTCTTTTTAAAAATGTATCAGAATGTGTTTTTCTGTCCAAAGACAGCCAGTGCACACTGCACTGAGTGGTCTTGGTTGGTTGAGTGTGTACTGTCTGTCTTTAATCACTATTTGATTCTTTTGTTTCGGTAAACAAAACTGCAATGAAGAGAGGAACTTGGAGAAGAAGTAAGGGGGATTATAAGCAACACGATAGACATGTTTTCCCCCGCTGAGTTACAGCCTCTTAGCACATATTCCAAATGTACATGTGCCAGGTTAAGCGTGCGCTTTAGCGCTTATGTTCCTGTTCCCCTTTATCTCCAGTTGTTTGTGGAGCTAAACGAGCTGATTGTGGAGAAGGACCATGAAATGCGTTGGAAGGAGCGCGCTCGCTGGATCAAGTTTGAGGAGGATGTGGATGAAGAGACGGACCGCTGGGGCAAACCTCATGTGGCCTCACTGTCTTTCCGCAGCTTGCTGGAGCTTCGCCGCACCATCACACATGGTAAAATGCTCCTGCAGGTGACCAGCAAGCATCAAATTATCAGTCATATGGTTTACCTTAGCTGAGAGCAAATCCACAATGATAACAATATCTGCTTTGTTTCAAAGTCGTAACAGCTTTTTGTTTGCGTTTACCCTCCTTTCCAGGTGCCATCCTTTTGGACCTCGAACAGACCTCTCTGCCCGGCATCGCCCACCTGGTGGTAGAGACAATGATCATCTCAGATCAGATCAGAGCAGAGGACCGGCCCAACGTTCTTCGGGCTCTGCTTCTCAAACATAGGTCAGTAACCGGGCTGCACCAGCATCAGGCCGCGCTTAATCGAATGGATCTCCATTTCATAACATCACTTCCTGCAGTGGAAAACACAGTATCAGGCAGTTCAATATGGAGAGATCATTTGGAAGAACTGAACTTGATTTATTGAGATACAGAATTGAATTAAGCTATTTGGCAATGAATCTCTGATGACCTCTCATAGCACAACAGGATCCCAGCAGTGATAGGATTTAGGGCAGGACTCCCCAGAGTCTACATGCTGGTGGTGAGGAAGATGGAGGCTTGGATGGGGCTGAGTGACAGGGGAGAGGCAGAGATGGGGAGGAGGTGGTTATGCAAAGGTAAAGCGTGCAGAATGGAAGCTGACTGGCCACACATTTAACTGTGTTCCCAAATCAGGAATTCCTCTGTGTGACTTCTTTAAGAGTATTCTTGGGGGGTAAAGACAAAGGTTCTCACAATACTAGAATTTCAAACCCAGGAAAACTTAATATCTTTATTTATACCTGGGGGGGGGGGGGAAAAATTAAGGGGCAAAAAAAAAAAAAAAAATCAAAAAGGGGGGGGGGGCGGTGAGGCAAGGGTGTTGAGGGGGGGGGG
>VUQK01003185.1:10693-20868 GCA_015106715.1 Bujurquina vittata | reverse complement strand
AAAGAAAAGCCTAAAGTCCATAAAACGTGGCTTGAAGGTCATTCTCTGATCAGACTTTACGACAGGAACTTCCGGTTCCTGTTTGATTTCCGGAACGCTGCTTCTTTTTGTAAATAAGTGAGGGGGTTGCAGCAGTCATATTTCTTTATTACATTTTTTATTATTCTTACTATTACATTAGTGTATTTTTGAGGCAAATAAACATGAGGTGGAAGAATGGAAGCTCCTTAGCTCCTGCACGTCTAGACATTCATGAATGATGACTCAGCCCCGGCAACAGCTCAAAAGGATTTTTCTTTCTGTTTGTCTTCAGAACGAACCGAGACAAATGAAACTTCCAAAAGAAAATTCTGCGACAGTGAAGATGCAGAGCCCGAATTTGCGGCATGGTTTTTCATCCACTGACTCATTCTGCTGAAAGTCATTTTATATATTTCTTTAAGGCAGTCTCGAGTCTAGTTTGATCCAGATTAGTCTGATACAGGTGGAGTGAGGCATCGTGATGTGTTTGGATTCGGATGAAGACTCTGTGCGTTTCCCCTGAGAGTATCTTAACCAGGGCATCTGAACAGGGACTATGTTTCTAATAAAAGGCACAAAAATGCCACGTTTGTTGAAGGAATAATTTTCTCCACAGCTGCTAATGATTGTGCATGCATGCAGTAATATCATATTGAAAGTCCCCCCATGACCCCTCTTTGCCCATCAGGTATGTCCATAGTGATGACAGATGTTCTCCGCCTCATCCCGCTGGCTGTCCTCTTTGGTATCTTCCTGTACATGGGGGTCACCTCTCTGACGGGCATCCAGCTATATGAACGCATAACACTTATGGTCACCCCTGCCAAGCACCACCCTGACCACATCTACGTCACCAAGGTAACACGCGCAGCAGCAATGTTTACGTGCCCTCCGCTCTATTATGAGTGGTGAGCTGGAGAAACCAAACCCAGCAGAGCGGCGGCTGCAGCCAGAACCAAAACGACGTCCATCCTCAGCTTTTTAGGCAACTCAAACGAAACCAGAAAAAACAGACGGGCTTGGATGCTGAGAGGCACGGACGTAACGCAGCGTCACAGTGGATAACCACTGGAGTTTGGACCCCGATCTGAGAGGAACTTCAACAGCTGAGAGAAAAGCACGGTTCAGTTTCTGGCTGCCGGATCACTGCTGCATTCATCATGTTTATTTGACCTAATGTTATCAGAGTACTCTTTATCTAATTGTTTCATTACTGGTGTCAAACTTTTGACCGTGTATATCCTCATTCCAAAGTTCATCAGATTTTTTAATTGCTACCTGCTGAACACTAATGATATTATGGTTAAATAAAACAGGATGTGATTTTTTTTTTAAGTTAAATCTAAAACACAAACTATATGAGAGAGAGAAGAGAAAACCAGTACAGTAAAGTAGCACTTAAACCAAATGTGTCACACTCAAGCTAAAGCTTGGCCCTTCGGAAGTGCTAATCCAGCCAACCAATTTATTTGGGTTCCAATAAACCTGCAGTCAGCTGGCGATTTGTAGGTTTTTATGTGCATTCATTTTCACACTTTTCCAACTTGTCATATGTGAAAAACAAAGTTAAAGAACAATATTTTTGTTGCATCCCCTTAGTGCTGATAATTGGTGATAATTGTACTGCAGTCTATAGTAAGATGGCTGGGAGCATCTGCTTCCATCTCACCCCATCACACAACCCTCTGCATGTCCTCCTTCACTGCATCCATGAACCTTCTCCGTGGTCTTCCTCTTTTCCTCCTGCCTTTGTCCAATATATCCACTATCCTCCTCTGCAAATGACCAAACCATCTCAGCCTACAGCCAACTTACATGTGGCTGTGTAAGACATTAAAAGAGGAACAGTAACTTTTAGCGGGTCTGCCATTCACAGCCAGAGCAGCTTTGCAGCTGCTAATCATGATAACCTGCAGTAAAGGAAATTACATCCATTGGCATGTTTTAAAATAGTCTTAATGGCTTTATAGTTAATTCCTTGGGAAAACAGAAAATCCTGCTCTCATGCAGGTTTCTCTCGTGTGATTAGATGCACAATTTTCCACTAGATGGAGCCAAAAACATGAGATTTTCTGCAATGAGTTTGAGTTGTGCATGTCTGTCTGCACTGCAGCCCATTAACCAATATGTGTGTTTGTTCAGGTGAAGACATGGCGCATGAACATGTTCACCATCATCCAGCTGGCGTGCATCGTGGCCCTGTGGGTAGTGAAGTCTACCGCGGCCTCTCTGGCGTTCCCCTTCGTCCTCATCATGACGGTGCCGCTGCGACGCCTCATCCTCTCCAGGATCTTTGAGGAACGTGAGCTCAAGTCGGTAGGTTTGGACAGCAGTGGCGTTCCAGGAATGTTTGCCACAATCATCTGTTCCCACAAAGCCTCGAGATACTTATTATATACAGCAAATTTAAAATTTAGTGGATGTTGGCATGTTTTTGTCCTTCTAATAGCAGCATTTCAGCGCTTCAAACAAACGTTACTCCTGACATTTATGATCATTTTTTCCCCCTGTGATCATGGACAGCTTTCTCATATGCAGATATTGCATTTTGTGTTTGGGTTTCATGTTTTCTTGGATAGATCGGTCTAAACCCTTATATGTCATCACTGTCAAATTAAAACCTTCCATTTCCAAAATGTCAACTTTTTAAGAGCAAGAAAATAACATTATTCTTAACATGACCACGTTCCCATGAACCCTCAGCACTGCAGAATTGCCCCGAACCACCTTGACGTCAAATCCTCCCGTCCCTCTAACCTTCACCCTCATATGAACTGCAGAATAAATGTTCCTCTTTCACGTCCTCTGCTTCCCTTTTCTGTATCACAGATAATTGGTGGACTCAGGAAAGTCAAATGGGAAAAATGGCCCTGTAGCTCTGGTTTGTCTCGGGTCTGCGATAGCATAAAGTAATACGAACTTATGGGAAACTCTGGAAAAAGTATGGAAAACTCTTAATGATCCATATTTGGGAAGTAAATGCCAAAATGTTTTTAATTAATTCCATTGTAAATTAATTTGGTCAAAGATCTCCTAAAAATTTGAGAATGCAATGATGTGCAGATCTTATAAATCCACATTTTATGCACAGTAAAACATGGAAAATACATCAGAGCTTTTAACTGAGACATTTTTCTATTTCATGAAAATAATTAGCTCAGTTTGAATTTGATGGCAACAACACATCTTTAAAAAGTTGGGTTGGGGCAACAAAAGTAAGAGGACCTAAAAAGAAACAGCTGGAGGAACATTTTGCAACTATTTCGGTCAACAAGCAACAGGTCAGTGATGTGATTGGATAAGAAGGAGCATCTTAGAGAGGAAGAGCTCCTCAGAAGGAAAGACGAGCAGGCGTTCACCAATCTGCAAAAACTGTGGCTACAAATTGTGGAACAATTTCAGAATAATGCCGTATGTGAACATGATCCAGAAATGCCACCGCCTTCTCTGCGCCAAAGCTAATTTAAAATGGACTGAGGCAACATGGGAAACTGTTCTGTGGTCAGATGAATTAAAGAAACATGGACGCCACATCCTCTGGACTAAAGGGGTGATGGACCATCCAGCTTGTCATCAGGGATCATTTCAAAAGCCTGCATCTCTGATAGCATGGAATAGCTAAGGTATAGCTCCCATCCAGACAACATCTTCTTGTATATTTCAGCAAGACAAGGCTAAACTGCATGATGCAGACCTTTGACCAATTGAAACATTTGGCACATTATGTAATGAAACATATGACAAAGCAGACCCAGGAGCTAGAATCCTGTATTGGACAAGAATGGGACAATATTTGTCTCCCAATAGTCCAGCAGCTGCTCTCCTCAGTTTACAGACTGTTGTTAAAAGATGAGGGGATGCTACACAGTGGGAAATATGATGTCTTGATGCTAATTTAATAAAATATCAATCCGTTTTAGGTGACTCTTTGGTGGCAACCATATTAGTGTATAAAAAAATCTTTCATAATTAGCATATTATTAGTAATAATTTCAAATTGTTAGGCCCCAGTTACACAGGCCTAAGAACCGATCGGCGACCACCTGTCAGGGAGGGAAAAATGTGTATTTCCCATCCAGTGGTTCCTGGAAGTTGCTTGCATGCTAAGTAATACCTGAGCAGTAGTAAAACTTAAAAAAAAAACATTATACACAGTCGAGAAACAGAAAACGTTCGCCTTCAGAGTAAACTCTGTGCCCCACCACCGCAGCCAACAGGTTTCAGAAGGCGCAACCTTTACTTTGAAGCCACGTGTTTGCTGATTCCAGTTTGTGTACATTTTTCACCACCGCTCGGAGAGTAGTTGGCAAGTGTTTGCAGACAAGTTGGCGTTCTGCATGCTAGCTACTGGAAATTGCAGCAATTTGGTAGTGACCAAAGCAATTAAAAGGAGGTCTTTGGTGCAGCACCATGTACCTCTTTGTAACCAATGTCACCTTGCAACAGCGAGCAGGCTCAAATAACCATTTGCTAACTGGCTGGGGAATATGCATTTTTCCTAGTGGCTTGTAGTTGCCATAGGGGCGCCATTTGCTGTTAATGTATTTTACATAAAATATGTTGTATATGTTGCATCAGAGGTCACAATAACCTTTAATATCTCCAAAATAGCCTGCAAGCTAACAGGCTAACCCTTTCTGGTGAATGCAAAACTTACCAGAAACGAATAGGTGGTCCTAATTTGAGACAACCCTGGCCAGTTAAAATTCATTCACTCCTGTATTTGAATTGAGACACAATCTGATAGCTTAGTTCACATCAGCAATGAATTTTGAATAAAGAATAACCACAGGTATTTCAACCCTTCACAGCTGGATTGTGATGAAGATTCGCCCAACTTCGCTGAAGATGGACGAGATGAGTACAATGAGATCCACATGCTTGTATAAATTTAAACTGGACCCGGCCAATTGGACCATCTCCACCCTTCAGGTCTGACCAATCAGAGGAAGCAAATCTCCTTGGAAACCTCACTGTCTCTGGGTAGCAAGAGGAGCGTCTGTAATGGTGTTTGTAAAATATGCAGACTCTATAGCTGGATATGCACTTTCTACCTTTTGATTAATCCAATTTTTTTTTAAAGCACACCTAATGTTAGATCTTTGTGGTGGTGTTGATGTCTTAACCTCCCTGAAGACATTCTCAAGGAAAATAGCTCATACCTGAAGAGGACAACACAAAACTAGCAACATGCATAACTTACATGAACTCTTTTTAGCTGACGTCTCCCTTTAATTAGTCTGCAGGTTCTGGGCATAAGTGCAATGATAACGGGGACCTTTAAGACTGCAGCACGCTTGATAATTCGGGCTAATTTTGGCACTGAACCGTGAGGAAGCATAAATTTGCTTTAGCAGGCGGAGGATTGCAATTAAAATTAATCATTTTTCAGATGAATTTTTCTCACAGTAAAGCCTTCAGTGGGTTTTACTGCCTCTGTTGTAAAGCTGCCTTTCTACTTACTACTGCCTTTGTCTATAAGTCGCAGTGGTGTGCAAACAAGGGGTTAAGTCAGTCCTTTTCCTTTCTGTGCAGACTTGTAGAAATGAGCCACTTTGACTGGGCAAAAGTTCATGTTTGTCTCTGCCAACCCAGCTCCCTGGCACAAATCCTCATCTCTAAATGTAGTTGCCTCTTTAAGCCAAAATCCCCTACAGACTGTGCCTCTTCATGGGCTGCACTGTACTTTTTTAAGGTGTTTAATGCCCTACGTACCAGTCCACTGATCCCATTATTATGACCTTGGATGTATAAGTAAATAGCTAACATGGTCTGAACCTATTTTTCTACTTTGTTGTATCTATTTTATTTTGTGACCATTTGGACTCAACACCATACCATATGCTTAGTGGTATTTAGACTTCGGATAACTTAAGCTACTCTTAGTGTAAAATATAAAGAACATTGTGTAGAGTGACACGTTAAAAACAGAAAAATGTGTCTTTATCTAAAGTTTTCCGTCAGTTGTTTCATCTTCTTTGTGAGATTTGGTGTATTTTTTTTTAAAGATCTCATGAATTAAACACTTGACTGGAAAATAGAAACTAAACAAACACAGAAGCACCGGAAACGTTGGGCAGCATTTGAGTATTTTGCAGGATGCATGAATGTTAAACAGCACAGAAAGACTGAGCTTGGGATTGTAATGTACCATCTGTTTTTAGTTATCTTATATTGCAGCCAACATCAGCCACTGCATTAGGTACATCTGTTCAGTTCGAGCGTCAGAATAGGAAAGAAAGGTGATTTAAGTGACTTTGAATTTACCCTCAAAACCAGCTCGAGGCTTTACAGAGGATGGTCTGAAAAAAAGGATATCTCCAGTGAGTGGCAGTTCTCTGGGTGGTAATGCCTTGTAGATGCCAGAGGTCAGAGAAGAATGGCCATACTGCTTTGAGATAGAAAGACAACAGTAACTTGAATAACCACTTGTTACTACCAAGGTATGCAGAAGAGCACTTGGCTGCAGCAGCAGAAGATCACACCAGGTGCAGTGCCACGCCTGTCAGCTTAAAACAGGAAACTGAGGATCTAGTTCACTCTGGCTCACCAAAACTGGACAACAAAGATAGAAGTCCTAAAAATCATTGACTGGTTCTCATGAGTCTTGGTTCCTGCTGTGATATTTGGATGGTAGGGTCAGAATTGGTGTGAACAAAAAGAAAGCATGGATCCATCCTGCTTTGAATCAACAGTTCGGGGGGAGGGGGGTGTAATGATGTGGGGGATCTTTTCTTGGCACACTTTGGATGGATGGACTTTTGGGTCACTGAATACTAACTGAGCATCATTTAAACACCACAGCCTTCCTGAGTGTCGTTGCTCACCGCGTCCATCCCTTAATGACCACAGTCCACCCATTTTCTGATGGTGGTTTTGTGCAGGACAGTGCGCTCAACTGGCCTGCACCGACGATTGTTATAAATTAGTGTGATTTCACTGTTTGTATAAACCATCCATTTACTGTCAACAATTTAAAGCTTAACAGTAGGAATGGCGATGAAGAAGCCTTACATTAAGATGTTTCTGGCACGCCCACAAAACATCAGGATTATAACGTTGATCCATATCGATTTCAAACAAACAGGAAGTTGTCGAATGCAACAAAAAAGTGAGCACATTTGGTTGTCTCGTTTTGTGTTTGCAGTCGGCCTTTTCTCACTGACGTACTCGGGAAGCGTCAGCTGTGCTCCGCGGATTCTAGCTGGGTGGATATCGGCAGGAATTCACACAAACACATTTTCCTGCAGTTCATAAGACAGTGTGGTAAGCAAAAAGAAGAGTAGTGATGACTAAACCCAAATTCCACTCTGGAGGACTGCCGGACAAAAAAAGTAAATTTAAAATAAAAGTTTCTGTTACTACCAAAAAGTATTTACTATAATATTTAGTCTGTGAACCTAAAAAGTAAGGAGAATGAGACACTGTGGAAGAGGTAAATGGTCAGCAATGTACTGTAATTCATGCTCATTAAAAAAATAAAACCTATATCTTATTTCAAATAACCACGTCGTTGATTATGAGCCATGCAGGAATTCAGTCTCAGGGCAAACCGACCTTTGATCTGTAAATATTGCCCCCCCCAGCCTTTAGTTTGTTGCCTGGTTTGTGTAAATAAAGTGTCCGAGGCAACCCAGCGCTTGCAGTGTAAAAATATATGGCTTACAGTGCGGGCTTTTATGTTGTACAGCGGAGGGAAAAGAGGTCAAGTGAAGAGAATTATGTGTTTAGTCCAGCGAAGCGACATGGAATTTAATGGTAAATGAATCTCTTTCCCCCCAGATTGATCTCTGTAGGCCCGCACTTGAAGCTCCACTTTGATGTGAAGCGTACACCTGCTGCAGTCTGTATTCAATTCTGCGGCTTCCCGAGTTAATGAGTCACACAATGTGCTTTGAATTAGCACTCTATTGCAGTTTCATTCAAAATGGGCTGCGTTATTAATGGACCTTTTTGACCATGTGTTTATGTTTCAGGGGTTTGCAGAGACTGGAATAGCAAAGTGAGGGCAAAGACACGGAGGCATTTTCTTCATTACAGCCACCCCAACCGTATTCGTGACATTACTGAATGTTTGCCTTTGACTGTGTTTTTAGGAGCATGATCTTGATTTATGGAAGTTCACTAATGACAAAACTATCGATCGGCTACGATTTTAGAACCCACCCTGCCCTCCCTGCAAATAATTTTGAGGAGGCATGAAAAACTTAGCTATTCATTTTGTATGAGATTTAATCTTTTTGCAAAATGGAATTATTTAAATAACCAGTAATATTCTGACATTGTGGAAATTCGAAATGTGCAAGCTAAACTCCAGACTGACCTCAGTGGGATCTTTGTAAGTATTCTTCCTCTGCTTTTGTGTCATATAGACTATTTTGGCAGTTTACATTTATTGCATTTACAAGCTTGTAATATAACCTGGGCTGCTTTTCATATTAATTGTCACCCTACAAGCTGCTAGTTGTAGTCTGTGGGTCACATACTCACTGCCCACTTTTTTAGGTACACCTGTTCAACTGCTCCGTAATGCAAATGTCTAATTAGCCAGTCACATATCAGCAACTCAGTGCATTTAGACATGCAGACATGGACAAGAGCACCTGCTGAAGTTCAGACTGAGCAGCAGTCACCAGTTATCGATCCAATGAAGCACCTTTGGGACATGGTGGAATGGGAGATATGCATTGTGGATGTCCAGCTGACAAATCAGCAGCAACTGTGAGATGCTATGAAATCAATATGGACCAAAATCTCCGGAACGTTTCCAGCACCTTGTTGGATCCGTGCCATGAAGAATTAAAGCAATTCTCAAGGCAAATGGGGGTTCAACTCAGTACTAGCAAGGTGTACCTAATAATGTGATCAGTGAGTTTTATTTTTAGTAGTTTTGTCATTATTTAACTTCTTTATATAAAAAAGCATGCAAATTTTAAATGTTATGTTAAATGCTATGACAGACAGAGCAGATGTGAGTATCAAGAAGGTGCAACAATTAGAGCAGTTCAAGTATTAAAGTTCACTTAATATGCAGTGAAAGCTTTGATGGGGAATTTTTCCAGCCAAAGTTGGAGATGCTGTGCTGATTGTGGTAAAACAGTCAGTTGTGTTGTGAGAACACAAGTGTGTGTGACAGTTCAGCGCATCCACGTGCTGTTGTGAGGAAGGCCACAACTTAAACAGAACCAGCAAACGCTCTTAGCAAAAACATCCTGTCAGTATTTACACGAGAGGAAAAAGTGGAACTGTGGGTATTATTTTAGATAATAAAAGGTGTGGCGCTGCCACCCGGTCCTGTCTGCAGTTAGATGTTGGAACAAAAAAAAAAATCCTCATTTCATCGCCTTGTACCTCCACGGTAGCAGGGCAGACCACCCACCCAAATCTAAGACTTGGCTCTGTTATTTTTAAACCAACATCTAATCCAGTGTCATCGATTTGAAGACGTCTGGCAAGCTTTGATTTTTAGCATGTGGAATAGTGTACTGAGTTTGACCACGTACAGTATATAAAACAGATCCATGCGAAACAAGATTAACTACTACAGTACAAGGAAGGCTGGTAATGCTGATGTTTTCTTAGGAACAACAGAAATATTGTAAGAATTGATTTTTCTTGAATCTCGCTGCGTACCAAAGGATTCATTCTCTAGCAGCACTCGTGTCTTCTGTATCACATTTTGCTCATTGCTGCAGCCCAACTCTGCCTGTGCTTATAAATTAGACACTAATTATTTAAAAGCCTTCACCAGTCTGAGTGGGATCATCGCTATTCTGAGACGGGTTGCCCCCACCTGGAGACCTGTGCAATTGAAAGTATTTGCCCAGGTCAGTTGCTATCTTATTTTTACTCGTGTAGCTGATCCAATAAAGACCAAACTCCTGGACTTTTCTCCCAGCACTATTAAAGCTGCATTAAGCAAGTTGTTAAAAATCTCATGCAACAGCTAGCTGCATCAGTGTCTAATGATTGATTGGTTAGCAATTAATTGTGACTCCCTGTTATGCGCAAGGTGTCTTTTTGGTGTCCAGTTACGGCAAAATTGCCCGCAGACAAATAATGGTCCCGTTTTAGAGACCCACATTAGGAGACTGCAGTGATACAGTAGCAGGTTTGCACTTTCTTCTAGCCTCCCGCTCTCCCCCATCCCTTCC
>VUQK01003184.1:3636-23213 GCA_015106715.1 Bujurquina vittata | reverse complement strand
AGGGGACAAAGGAAAGGAAAGTTTTTTCCTTAAAAAAAAAAAAAATAAATAAAAAAAAATTAAAACTAATTCTAACTTTAAAAAAAAAAAAAAAAAGGGTAGGGGGCACACCTACATGCACAATCTTTTACCTACGAACACACAGAACTTTTACTGACTTGTCTCCTTCTTTATAATTTCCTCCTAGTTTGTTCTTTTATTCTGAATTTCTGGGAAGCACTTTGTAACACCGGTTTTGATAAAGGCAAGAGCTGGACTGAAAATCAGTGGCAACAAGTCTTATGGAGTGGTGAATCCAAATATGATTGTTTTTTTTTTTTATTTAAATGATCTTGATTATATACAGAGGTGGTCAGGAGAGAGGTACAACAGTGAGTCATCTGTAAAACATGGTGGAGGCTCTGTCACGGCTTGGGTCTGTATTTCAGCCCACCATCCAATACCATCTGGCATGGTGGATAATAACAATGATCCCAAACACACTGCCAGTGCAGTAAAAGCATACCTGGATAGAAAAACACACAATGGAACACTACCAGTCATGGATTGGCCTCCCCAGAGCTCCGACCTCCACATTATTGAATACATCACTGCAGCCATTTCCCATATTTCTAGCAATATTGAAAGAAGTGCCGGGTCAAGACTTTTGCACGTTACTGTATTTGAGTAGAGGTGATCATCTTAACTCATGGTGGATCTTTTAAACAGCAGACTACAGTCTCTTGTTACCTCTCTTTGACAGTATGTGAATCCTGCCTACGAGTCCATTATGGGCTACCAACAAGGCGAGCTAATAGGGAAGGAAATAATAGAAGTGCCTAAAAGTGAGAAGAATAAGCCTGATCTCCTTGAAACGATAAACTCCTGCATACGCAAAGGAAAGGTAAAGTGCATTTGTTAAATAATTTTATCTTCTGTGCCGTACATTTCAGGCCACACTCTTTTTTTTTTTTGATTTGTTCTGTTTTTAATGCATTTACTTAATCACAGACTGCATTTCATCAGGAATTACGTGAGGAGCTTTTTGTGATTGGTTATATAAATATATGTTTGGCATGTAACGTGTGCACTTTAAGTCTGCACCACCAGTCATCCAATAGGTCCGTTTCATGTGCCTAAGAACAGCGGTTGATGGCTGTGCTGTAATCTCACTACACAGAGAGCAGAAGGTCAGTCGTAGACAGGCTAACAGCAGGAAGGGTCTTTTCAAGCTATTGAGGCAGTCTGTTTGACCCGGGGGGCATGAAATAAGCGCACTGGCCTCCAGGAGCGCTCCCCCTACCCATTAAAGCAAGTGGCTAACTTTTGAAATACACTGACCCCCCCCTCCTACCTCCACACCCTACCTGTTGCACAAACACCCATTTATAGGAGGTTTTCAAATTTTATATCTTCAGTGGTTAAACTCACATTATATATTTTTATATTTTCCAGGAATGGCAGGGGATTTACTATGCCAAAAAGAAGAATGGAGACAGCATTCAGCAAAATGTGAAGATCACACCTGTAATTGGACAGGGGGGGTGAGTGACGGTATTTTTGAAATCTCACTTCTGCAGCCTGATTTAATGTAAATTAGCCTTTCAGAAACAAATGATTACACTAACAATTATTCCATTTATGTTCCTCCTTTTGTATTAATATGCTTCTGTCGTTCACAGAAAAATCAGACACTATGTGTCTATCAACAGGCCTTTAAATGATAATAATAAGGTGAGATGTGTTTCCAGTTGTTCTTGTTAATGAAGCACGGTGTGAGCGTTGTGGTTTGTATCATTGTGCTTTTTCTCTCTGTCCATTCAGAGTGATAAATCCAGTGAACGTGTGCAGACAGAATCTCAGACAGGTGAGATCCATAAAAATGCTCAGTCTTCTGTGTTCTGTGAACATTATTGGTGGAAGACACACAAGGTTTGATGATTTGATGGAAGAACCAGAAAGCACAATATCCACGGCTTTTTTTTTTTTTGGATACGAATACATGCAGTTGGGAGTTTTGTGAAGTCAGACTTTGGAAATAGTTTAGCAAATAACTTGCAGCATGCCAGAAAAATTGTTTTCTACCATCATAGCCCATATTTGAAACCTTAGATTAACAAAGTGTGCAGTCCTGCTTTATCGAGCTGAGAAATATCTTAAAAGAAATCTCTTTTGTTTACCTGGAAAAGGCCATTCATACTTTGACTTTCTCAAAACTGGACTATTGTTCTTTGTTGAATTGTGGACTCAACTGTGAGGCCAATTCACGGCTGCAACCGATATCAAAATGACTTCTGACAGGCAAACAAAGCCGGGATCGTATCGCTCTTGTGCTGGCGTCACCAGACCACTGTGAAAAATTGATTTTGAACATCTTGCTTCTTGTTTGTGAAGCCTTATACAGTAGCTGCAAATAAAAGTTGGTGAACCTTTTGAAATTCCTGGGACATCCAAGTCACATTTGGCAGACAGACAGTGGGAAACGTTCCTGCTGTTAAATTAAATTAAAATTCAACCATAAAACCGAAAGCAAAACACTGATATTTTTTTTCCTCTAATAGATTATTGATCAGAGATTATTTTAAAACTCATCAAAAAGCAAAAAGCTACACCATAAACACTGGGTGAGGTTTTTCTTCATTATCTTAAAAACACACACACTTTGTTAAAGTACTTTAATCTGGAAGCAGTCACCAGCAAATGCTTTGTTTAGTCCTAAGACTCTCTGCCACTGAAAAGCTAGAGGCTGAGCTCCATGTGAAAGTCAGAATGTGTTGTAGGATGGACTAACACAGTATTGTTTAGGTCCTTTTGATATTGTTGACAAAAACAATATAGAATACAACCAGTCTTATACTTTCTTAGACTAATTATACCATAAAACGACCATACGTGCCGCATTTTTGCTATGACAAACACCAAAAATACATAAACACTATTAGATTTCATGTGCTTGGTTCTTTTTGTCTCACTTTTGTCTAACTAAAAGAAAACTTAGGACAAAGAATATAATGAGTAAGTTGTTTTATTTTAAAAACAAATCCAGACTTCTACATTCGGAGATGCCACTTCCTCCAACCAAGGATTAGCGACTAAACCTCAGTTGTGTTTGTTTACATTTGTTTTCTTCTCCCCAGACATACAATCGAGTAAGCACAAGGACCGAAGGAAAGGCTCTCTGGACGTAAGATCCACAACATCTCGGGGGAGCGATGGTAAGGGTGAAAAGAGATAGATGATGGAAACTCTGGGCGTTTCTTGTCACCTTATGAAAGATTCCCTGTTGTCTGTTTGCATCAAGTGTTGATTAGACACAAACACACTAATTAGAAAGTGGTTGAGAAAACTGCAACTTAACTTGTTCTTGAACCACTCAAGTTTCAGAATTTACTGAAATCAACATTAGCGCTTGTGAAATGGGGATTTTTTTTCCCGCCTTCTAGGGAGCTCACAACGAAGGCACTCGTCAATGGCTCGCATCCACTCCATGACTATAGAGGCTCCTATCACTAAGGTGGGTACATTTTCTTTCCCCATCATCCCTCCCAGCCTCCATCATATGATTAACACTGTGTTCCGATGTTTTGCATCTCATGACTGAACTCTTGGATTATAAAACTGCCGCAATTGCCAGGAGCACTTTTTGAAGGGCTACCAGCACGGAATGTAGAGGTCACACACACACTGTGTTAAGAGAAGACAAGCTGATAAAATGCCAGATTTTATGCACAAGACACTAAAGTATGCTGGACAAGAATGACCTGCTGTTTTACTGGTTTATGTACACTGCAGCCTGGATAGTCGGAACAGAAAAAGTCCCCAGGGATGGGTCATATGACACACTGCAGTTCCTCTGCTGTATCATTTGACTCTGTAGTCAGTCCCTGTAGGCGTCATCCTCGGCAGAAAAAAACGCTGATAGAACTGCTGGTGCTGTGTGTGTGTGTGTGTGTGTGTAAGCGAATTAGCTGGAACTTGTGTTCTTGCACATGTTTGCTGACCTCGCCCATAGGTCCCCATTGCTAAAGCTTTATCTGCCTTTTGAGCAGGAATGTAATGTGCTTATTTAATCTACCCCCCCTCTCAAAAAAAGAGAGATTAAAAAGTTAAAAAGGTAAGGTCTTCCCCTCATGCTAGTTTTCATCCTCAACTTAGCTCACAATCTACAGCTTAATATTTAATGGGCATGATTTTAAGATTCCTTCAAAGTCTTCTCTATTTTTAAATGGATGTAAATCCAACCTCTGTTGCAAACAATTAATGGGAATGAAAAATTCTTCAAATTCACTGGTATTTTTCATATCAAGAAAAAACCCATTACTTATGATAATAGTTTGGAATCACTACTACACCAGTACTCAGTCTATCTATTCTTGATTTTGGGAATCATGTTCATGTCCTGAGATATTTTTAGGCTGTCTTGTACTAACACAACAGTATTTCAGTTTTGAGTCACATTCTGGTCAATGAATTTTGAGGTCTAGTTTAAAACAAATTCTGTTTTTGTGTTTGAAAGTAATTCCAGATTAACTTTGAGATGTGATTTGGAAAATTATCCTATTGTAAATGCCCCCTTTCAGTTTCAGCTTCTTGATTGACTACATGACAGGCAGTGTTTTTATGTTTTTGTTTTTTATTTTGGTTTGTTTTTGCTTAAACACTGGTAAGGGGTTTTTTTGTTGTTATTTTTAACACATTTTTGACAGTTGTGACCAAATAGCTTGGTTTGAACTTAATGTGTCCACAGCACTTGTTTCCAGATTGCATGTGGTTTATGAGGATGTAGCTGTGCATACACTTACAAAGTTAATGTTTTGTTTTTGATGATGCACAGCCACTTCTGAGTCAGCTTTTTTGCTTTCCCATTTTACCCAGATGATGTGCGGCTGAATCTGGAAGTTTGTTTTCCTTAAATTCATGCAGTAGAATTTGTAAACTGGAAGTGCTTTGAGATATGTTTATATGACTCCTCCCTGCTTTGTAGAGCCCAAGTTCTCTAGGGAAGTCCTTTGTTGAGTCAGAAAATTTATCAAAATAATTATGATGAGTTGACAGTTTTTAATGACAAATCCTGACCTGTTTACTTGTCATACCAATTCATTTCAGGTCTTACTAAAGTTCTGGTGCTTTACAAATAGGAGATTGTCTCTGCCTCTGGGAGACCATGCTTAGATGAGAGGATGTTATCAACTAACACTAGGTGGTTTGTTTAGAATCCATAGATGGTATGGATACATGGTAAGGAGATTCTTCCAAATTAAATAACTAAAAACAAAATACTAGACTTGCACTCACCAACACTGAAACGCAGACTTGTTGGATGGTCTTTTATTACAGCTAATCATCATAACATTCCAGATAATTGCATTAAAAATGCTACAAAAGGCACCAATAAGCAGACAAGTTGGAAAAGGTGGGTTCACAGATTTAAAGGCGCTGAGGTGAAAACAGCCTGTGGAAGAGGAGGAGTGGAGGAGGAATCGGCACTAGTACAGTTATCATTGGGAAAATTAGCTATTGCCACCAAAACTCTTTTCTGTTGGCTGTAAACATGGTTAGTTTGCCTGTAAAGTTGACCATTTTAACATGGGAGCCTACAGGGATTTACTTGCTTTTGGACCTGGCCTCAAGTGGCCATATGAGGAATTGCTTTTTTTGGCACTTCCTCATAAGCATTATTTTTTTAACCGAAAAGGTGGCTGTATGGATGTAATTTGGTTATCAAAATTGTTGCTCACCCCTAATTTGATACCACTTGCAGATTAAAGTTATGAAGTATCAGATGGCTTAGTAAAAAGGGTTAACTCATGGTTCCACAGGGTTGGAAACAGTTTATTTTGGCGGTTTTTGGCTTGGTTTTTACCTCTTGTATATGCAAAAGTGTGATTTCTAGAGTATTTAGGGTGAATATGAAACAAAGTAGTGCAAACTGATGCACAGGATTGAAGGAAAGGCTTGGAAGGGCTTAAAATTCATACATGAGTCCACCAACTATTATACAGTGAGGGTATATTGTGTAGCAATATATTAAATATTATATTATTATATCTAGAGGAGTGCCCTTCTAAATTGCTGTTTTTTATTTACTTACTTATTTTTGCAGGGGCTGCACTTACTTTTCAAAAATCAACAAAATATGTAATTTTCCTATTGGTGACCCTTTTCCTCTTTTTTTGTGCTTTACATACATACAGTACATACATTACATCCGCATACCTGTATACACCTAAAACTGCAGGCCACAGAGCCTTTGTAGTCTGGGCCCAGAGGCTTTGAAGTGACCCAAATAAAGTGGTGCAGGCTTAATGTGCATTGTGTGTGAAACACACTTTTGTTGGAAAGGTTATTACTATTTTTACCAGAATTGCCTTTATGTTATTTGTACTCTGGTCCAGCAGACATATAATTTATGACCTTTATGTTTCCAGATTGCACTTTCACTACAACTACAGCTCCTGTTGATGCTGCTGCTGCTTTTACTAATAACAATTTTATCATTTCATCACCCAGGTAATCAACATCATTAATGCAGCACAGGAAAGCAGTCCTATGCCCGTTGCCGAGGCCTTGGATCGGGTACTGGAGATCCTAAGGACCACTGAGCTCTACTCTCCACAGCTTGGAACTAAGGATGAAGATCCCCATACAAATGACCTTGTAGGGGGGCTGATGACGGTAAGCAGCAGATTCTTTAGCTCACAAAGGTCCTTCAGGAGACCTAAAACAACCAAGCCGTTTCCTCTGCCTACAAGTGAATCAGTTCCTATATGACGACACTTGAATAGCTATGATGCCTAGACTGTGAAAGCCCATGATATGGTAAACTAAAGGAACAGGATTTTGAGAGCGTCCTTGCATGTGGACTTTTATTTTTGCAAGTATATTCATATTTTAGGGACTGTGAGAGAGAGTGAGACAAAAAGAGATTAACAGACAGCATGGTGAAGAACAGAAGTAGAAAGAGTGCCAAGTTGGCAGTCTTGGCAACAACCCCAGAGGAAGTGTTAGATTGTCCTTTGTGCTCCTGTAGGCTGGAGAGGAAAGCCCACCCCACCCTTTCTTTCTCCCCCCTCTCCCTCCCTATCTCTCTCTCTCTCTCTCTTTCTCTCTGTGTGCACACTTTTCCTCTCGACTCCACAGGCCTGGAAACATCCTGTTCTTTGGATCAGATGAATAAGCATGGCTTTACTTATACATGGCCACTGTGGAAACACAAAGGCATAAAGGTGTTAGTCCTTCGTCAGAAAGATTTATTCTGCAAAAGTGATAAAGGCTGATGGAACCAGAAAACCATGAGGTGTCTGTGATTAGATGATTATTTATTGGTTTATGAGTGCCTAGCTGAATTTCTGTTTCGCTGGAATAGGTGTCCAGTTTGTTATGCTGGACCGGGTGCTGGCTCTGAACTTAAACAACCCAGTGAACATTTAGAGAGGGGCTGTCATCTTTCAGGGTGAAAGTCTTAAAATAGCCAGTGTATAACACAGGCAACGCCAACATTTCACAATGCTCAGGTCAAAGATGAGCCAGTCCCCTCTTCCTTTTTCACTTGTGAAGTAAACATTTCACTCTGTGACACACACCCATGGCTCACCAACACCCAATAGATATACAGTATCTTGCACTGGAATGACTGGGTGATAGACATCTTTAATTTTCATCGCTGGCAAGTTACAGAAAGAACATTGGCATTGATGTACATAAGGTTATAGGTGAAATCAGTTTTTTAAACCCTGTTATTTTCCATTAATGTTTCTGGCTCTATTAGTTATGCTGACTTTGGCTGACATATGAGATGTGAAATATACAAGAAGTCTTCCTACGTAAGTAGAGCCAGGAATGTCTACTAGAGACCAACTATCTGCTACAAAGTGACGGGTCACAGGCGAATAACTTTGTATGAATGGCACTTAAGGCGTTATGGCGACATTAGGCTTTGCCCTGAGCTACCTGGTTGCCCTGGCTTTTCCAGCAGGTTAGCAGGGTAACCTGCAGGAAAAGCCAGTTGATCCGTATTCTGTGCAAAATGTCATGGCAGTCCATCCAAGAGATATTATAATATTTGTAAATTACCTTGCAAAATCTTACAGTAACACACAGTCTGTTTTGCACAGCTGGTACAAATCACAGTCCTAGCGGAGCTGGATCATTACACTTCTCAGCACGTGTTTGATTATTTGGGTGATGAAGTGTTACCCCATTGATAAGCTCCATTTGCTATCACAGCATGCATCAATGCCCAAAGGAAGTCAAATGTCATAATAAAATCATTTAGTTTAGATTAACTGACCTGCAAACATAACTTATCCCTGTGTTATTTCTAGCTCTTACACTTCAGAAATAAGTTTCTTTTTAAACCACATATTGGTTTTATTAACAAGCTCAGTTTGAGCATGTCATCACTCTTTGTGCAAGTGGGAAATTGACATGAGCTGTTAGCGCAACATCATATAAAACACAGTCATCATATCTCAGATGGAAGAAAATCCAGAGGTAGGTGGGTATGTATGTATGTGGGTATGTGGAACTTTTGGAATGCTACTCTGCATGTAACGCCAGTGAAAGGGGCCATGTAAAGAGGATGTGCAACCTATGGATTCTTCGAGACCCAACGTCTAGACGAGGGGTGGCCAACTCCAGGCCTCGAGAGCCCCTGTGCTGCAGGTTTTAGATGTGTCCCTGATCCAACACACCTGAATCAAATGGCTGAATTACCTCCTCAGTATGCAGTCAAGCTCTCCAGAGTCCTGCTGATGACTTCTATATTTGACTCAGGTGTGTTGAAGCAGAGACACATCTAAAACCTGCAGGACAGGGGCTCTCGAGGCCTGGAGTTGGCCACCCCTGGTCTAGACTAACATCAACTAACAGCTGATCTGAAAGAGAAGGTGAAGGCTAAGCTGGAAACCTAGATCAAGTACCAAGACTACGTGAAGTACACTCTGAAGGTCTAATGGAAGATGTGAATGCAGCACTATGGACAGTCTCTAATCCGGCCATCACTGAAACCAACTAGCTAATCTATACCACAGCAACAGTGATCGTGGGCATCCATGGCTATAAGATGAAGAACAACCACAAGGTGCAGCACCCTCCATGGAAATGAAGAATAGAGGCTAATAACAAGGAAGCATGGAAGGATGTTAGCCAGCCATCAGAGCTGCAGAAAGGTGTGATGAAGAAAGGGGTGTCTAAGAAGTACAACAAGCTGTGCGTACCTGAGGCTTTAGAAACTGCCAAGCAAAGCCTCATAGCCTTGGCTAACTACTTGAAGAAGTATACCAGAGACACAGAAGCCAGGAGAATAGACCAGATGTTCTCCCCTGAACCATCCAATCCAATCCATCCTGTAGCAATGCATTGCTACAGCCCCCTCACCAATGCTGGAGATGGAGCAATACTGGAACAACATGTGGGAGAAGGATGCAACTCACAACAATGATACTCAGTGAATAGTGGATCTAAGAGCAGACCACAGCAACCTCCCTGAACAGGATCCTTGGTTCACAGTAACCGTCCCAGTGGCAGACATCCAAACAAAGAGTCAAATATGAAGAGTTGGACAGCACTAGACCCCGACATGATTCACACCTACTGGCTAAAGAAGCCAACTGCACTCCATGAGCCTAGCAGCACAAATGAACCAGTTGCTAATGGATAAGATGCACCTGGAATGACTGACTGAAGGCCGGACAGTCCTGAGCCCCACGAATCCTCACGAGTGACCAGTTTCATCTAGCTACCAGCCAATAACCTGTCTCAGCACAACATGGAAATGCCTGTCAGGCGTCATAGTGGCTATGATGAGCAGACACATGGATTAATACATGAGCAGGGCCCAGAAAAGAATTGGCAGAAACACCAGGGGAAGAAACACCAGTTACTGGTAGGTAGAGCACTCACTCGGGACTGTATGACCAGACTGACCAACCTGTGCACCACCTGGATTGATTACAAGAAAGTTTATGAGTCAGTGCCTCACACATGGATCCTGGAATGCCTATTACTGTACGAGATCACCAGGACCCTAAGAGCCTTCATCAGAAGCTAAATGGGGAGGTCAACTTCAAGCCAATTGCACAAGTTGCCATCAAGTGTGGGATTTACCAAGGAGATTATCTGTCCCCACTGCTGTTGTGCATGGGCCTGAATCCCCTCAGCCAGATTATTAACAAGACTGGCTATGGATACCGACAATGGAATATCAGCCACCTCCTCTACATGGATGACATCAAGCTGTCTGCCAGGAGTGAACAAGACATCAATTCACTGATCCACACCACAAGGCTCTACAGCAATGACATTGGAATATCATTCAGACTGGAGAAGTGTACTGTAGTTGGATGGTAACAAAGAGAGGGAAGGTAGTGAGAACTGAGGGCATTTCAGTACCAGAAAGCAACATTGCAGACATTGAGGATGGCTACAAGTACCTTGGAATCCCACAGGCAAATGGGAACCATGAAGAGGCCACTTGGAAAGCTGCAGAGAATAAGACAAGTCCTGAGGAGTCAGCTGAATGGGAAGAACAAGATCTGGGCTATCAACACCTACGCCCTTCCAGTCATCTGATACCTTGCTGGGATCATAAGCTGGCCGAAGGAGGCAATAGAAGCCACTGACATCAAGACAAGAAAGCTGCTTACCACGCATGGAAGGTTTCACCCAAAATCCAGCACCATGAGACTGTACGCTAAGAGGATGGAAGGTGGCCAAGGACTAGTGAGTGTCAGAACCACCATCCTAGATGAAACAACAAGGATCCATGAGTACATCAGGAAAATAGCCACAAATGATCATGTGCTTAGTGGATACCTCAGGCAGAAGAAACCCAAGAAAGAACGGGAACCATCATGGAAGGACAGGCCTCTGCACGGCATGTACCACTGACGGATAGAAGAAGTGGGCCTGAGTGGGGAATTTATATATACACACTCATATACACTCATTTGAAATGCACTTCCTTAAAGAGGTGTTGAGAAGAATCCAAAATTCAACCACCTGCTTCTTATTTAAATAACATTAAAATGCTAAACACTGCTCTCTTGGCTGAGGAAAATCTTTTGAACAATGAGGTACAGAGACTGCAGTTACGGTTTAATGATTTAAAGGCTCTTTAACTGCCAAACTAAAATGACTGGTAAATTGGATGCAGACATTTGTGGCGCTCTATAATATTAAAAATAATTTTAATAATCTGATGAAAATTCCTCCTCACTTGTCATTCATGCTATTTTTGTAAGTCACTGAAACATCTGTGATGGCTGAATACAGCTGTTCAGAGAGAGACTGATCTCACCTTTTTTTTCTCTGAAGTCTGAGCTGATGCCTGTCTGTCTTCCTATTGGCTTAATTTGGCAAAGCCATCTTTTTATATTACATCTAATGTAAGCGTAAACCCAAAGCATCCAGAAAAATTTCACACTCCAAATTATTTTTAAGGACAAATATTAGTTTGGTAGTTAAAGAGCCCATAAATCAATAAACCGTAACTGCAGTCCCAGTACCTTGTTTTCAATAGAATTTCTCAGCCAAGAGATTCCTGTTTGGTACAGAGGTGATGCTGGTACTCCTAACAGTGAGCGGAAGTCTGCCTGCATGTGGCTGTTTCAAGAAAGATGGATGGGTTTATTCATTCTGTGCATTCAGCGCTTCCTTTAACTTTCTCTCCACCTACAGCCCCTAAAACTCTTGCTTTGCTTCTTGTATACAGGATGGTTTACGCAGATTGTCGGGAAATGAATACATCTTTGCCACAAAACGTGAGTTTACACGATGTAGAATTTGTGATACAGAATACAAAATTTTTCATTTAATTTTTTTTCCAGCTATGTTGTATGTTTTTAAACTAACTGAAACTTAAAAAAAAAAATCCTCGCTCCCTTCCTCCCTTCCTTTTCCTCACAGAGCCCCACCATCTCCCCAGTCACCTGACAACGCCGCTGTCATTAAATGACATCCCCCCTCGAATCGCCCAGACCATGGAGAACGAGGACTCTTGGGACTTTGATATTTTCAACTTGGAGGCTGCAACCATGAAACGGTGAGGCAGCAACACAGTTAAATGCGACAGGATGGATGTTTTGTAGTTTATGAAAAGGCTTGCGGTGACAGCTTGTGTTAAACTTTTATGCTGAACCATCCCACAGGACTTTGACCTACTTGGGCCTGAAGATCTTCTCCCGCTTTGGGGTCTGTGAGTTCCTAAACTGCCCTGAAGCCACTTTGCGCTCCTGGCTACAAGTCATTGAAGCGAACTACCACTCCAGTAACTCCTACCACAACTCTACCCATGCAGCTGATGTCCTGCATGCAACGGCCTATTTTCTCTGCAAGGAGAGAGTCAAGGTAAATTGTTAGTAATAACAGTTTTTAAAAGTGTGCGATAACTAAAACTCATGCTTTCTAAGTACTTGTATCATTTCGAATCAAAAACAAAATTCACTTTAAGCATTAGCAGGTGTCCTACTTTTGTTTGCAAGCGTTCCCCATTTCTGATTTTGGACCCAAACGTCTACAGTAGCTAAATGATGTAAGCTTGCATACCCAAATGCAACTCCCAGCACAGTCTTAGGTGTCAATTTCTCACCTTAGTCTATTTCATCCTAAAAAGTCATGGTTTTGCCCAAGTGTGTCAGTGGCTCAGTAAGTGGTGATGTGCAGTGGCTAAGCTGCTTACCAAACCATCTATTTTTGAACTCAGTGGAGGGATCTTTCATAGGCTTAGCCAGTAAACTGAAGTTATATCACCAAGATTAATGATTCCCTGGAAATCTGCAGGGTTAGTAGGTCTTAAATCTGTTTCTGTACTATTGTGTACTATACTTTTTAAATGTCCTAAAATATGCCTAAAATCAAAAGTAGAGTGGAGCTCTTTGGTGTTGTTAACAAAGCATTTTAAAACAAGTACTTTAAAGATTTAATGATTTTCAGTATTTTGTCTAGCATTAAATATGTGTCTACTTTAGTTACATGTGTTTGGTAACTTGGGAAACCTAATTATCATACAGTACTGTGCAAAAGTCTGGATTGGCTATACCTACTTGTCCATTATTGACTGAAATTGAGAAAGTGGGGATTCCCTATACTGTAGCTAGCAACTGACCTAAACCACTGAACAACTGGCAGTAGCTATAGTTGCTATCAGCAAATGTGTGTAGAATGGCTGCATTATGTAGTCATATTCCTGTACACACATAAGTATAATATGATGTTAATACCTTGTATGTATGTAATATGTCTTATTGATAGATTATATAAATAGAAAGGCATTATGTAGTATACACCCATGTGCAGTATGTACTTTCTCAAGTTTGTTTAACCTGGAAATTTTTTGTCTATTCTAAGACGTGGTTACCAAAAAGTATTTGAAGAAATGTTAAAGACAGTCACAGAATATCAATCTCTAACAGCATGCTTAAAATAGTTTGGATTTAAGGAGTATTGTTAATATTGAAACCCTATTTTTTGCTTGAATATGTATTATATCATTACAAACCCAGGGGTGACTAAAAGTATTTGGATAAAAATTTAGGCAAAGGCTTCGAAATTGGTGCACACTACTTTTGCAGAAGGTAATAAGATGTCTATAAAAAGGTATTCTGTTATCAAATGGGGCTGTAATGTTATCCTGACTTATACATTTATTTCATATTTTCATTAATTGTGGGAGGATGTCTCCATTAGTGATGGGTCTTTAAAGTGGTCTTGAGCAATCGTTCTCCAGGCTTTCTGAAGGTCTTTCAAAGTTTTTCTTTGGACAGCAGCTCCTTTTTCACTAACTTTCAGTCCAGTCCTTGTACCTGACCATTTTTAGAGTAATGTTTTCTTATTGACCTTTGAATCATTCCAGCATAAAAAGGCACCTAACTCAAGGGATGAACAAGTGTTGTGTCTACACATAACAGACAAATCCGCAAAGAACCAAGGTTAAATTGTATCTTTAGGCACTTTTCTGGGACTGCATCATTTGTTCCCATTTCTTTAGTGAAAAATGCCAAAGATAACATAGTTTGACAGACACAAAAATATTTTTGCACCAACAAGGTGATTCCCAAAGAAATATTAACTGGCATGGTGTACAGTGTGTCCTTAAACAATTTGAGGAAACTGAACAACTGGAGGATAAAAGGAGAAGTAGTAGGCCTTAAAAAAAATATCTACAGCAGGAACAGTATCTGAACATTATGTCCTTAAGAAGTAGGAAAAGAATCCAGCAAAGACCTGACACAGGACCTAAGGGATGCATCTGGCCCTTCAGCTGATCATCTACAGTTCAATAAAGCCTCATCAGAAATGGTGTCAGTGGAAGGGTGGCTATCAAGAAGCTATTTCTAAGGAAGGAAAACAGGGAGGAAAGGCAAAAAAAAAATCAGTGGCAACACGTCTTATAGCATGAAAAATCCACATTTTGACATTTTTGTTTTAAATCGTCTTCAGTGTGTACAGAAGTCAGGAGAGAGGCACAACTGTATGTGAGTTTACACCAATCTGTAAAACACAGTGGAGGCTTTGTCATGGTTTGAAGCTGCATTTCATCCAGTGGTGTTTGGGGATCGTATCAAAACTGGAATTATGAACTCAGAAAAGTACCGCCAGATTTTGATCCACCATGAAATACCATCTGGAAAGCATTTGTCATGCTGAAAAATAAAGCTTTTGCCAATGATCCCAAACACACTGCCAGTGCTGTAAAAGCATACCTGGACAGAAAACCACACTATCGGTTATGGATTGGCCGCCTGGACCTAAACATTATTGAAGCAGTCTGGGATCATCTTGACAGAGAACAGAAGCCTGGAGAACTATTCCTGAATACTATTAAAAGAAATGACAAGAAAGCTGCTGAAAGAGAGTTCACGCTGTGCCAAAGAATAAAGATGGTCATACCAAATATTGACTTTCAAGCTCATTAGAATTGTAATTTCAGCTTTTTGCCTTATATACTGTGTTTTAATAAGTCGCTGCACCCATTTCCCATTTTACTTCCAAAATATGACTCAAGACTTTTGCACAGTACTGTATCATCCTATGAATAGTAGAAAGTTATATTGTTTCAAACACCAGACCTTAACTTCACTGGCTTCTACCAACAGCAAAGTTTGGATCCCATTGATGAGGTGGCCGCCCTGATTGCTGCTACTGTGCATGATGTGGACCACCCAGGCCGTACCAACAGCTTCCTGTGCAATGCAGGAAGCGAGCTGGCCATCCTCTACAATGACACAGCAGTGCTAGAGAGTCACCATGCCGCGCTGGCCTTCCAGATCACCACGAGAGATGATAAGTGCAACATCTTCAAAAACATAGAAAGGTAGGAGATTCACTACACGCCAAAAATGATGGCTGTCCGTGTTCTTGCTTTTGTAGCCAGTAGCTCAGTAAAAGAGCACAAGACCTGTACAGAACTTTAATCATTTTCCTAAATGACTGAGCTAATCGGCTGTCACCGTCTGCTCAAAGGACTAATATTTGCCGTGCCTTTGTGGAAGCAAAGGCTGCAGGCAGAGTTGAAAAACTGATTACTATATTTCTATTTTGGGGTGAATGATTTATCTATTTCAGTTTAAGTGAATTTGTTGAATTTTTATTTTTTGCAAGCTCTACAAAATATTTGCGTTTCTCAATAAGTACAGTAAGTTTAGGACACCCTCTGAGACACACATGATCTGAAGTATCATAGGACTAAGTCTGATGAAAGTGATCCTGTGTGTGTGTGTGTGTGTGTGTGTGTGCGTGCGTGCGTGCGTGTGTGTGTGTGTGTGCTGACCACAGCAGGGTAGTAATGTGATTTGAGTCCCAAAACAGAATAGCTCACATTTGCTGGTCCCCTCCGAGGGGGAAGGTGAACAAAGCGTTCATTCATGGCCGCTGTCACTGTGGTGGGGGGAACTGTTCACACGGGTTTCCAGGCTATTTACCACACTGTCATCTCATTCTTTTTTCTCGTCTCTCTGTCTTTCCCTCCCTTACGCATGTGATTCCTGACCATCTCTCTCCCTCTATCTCTCTCTCAAGGAATGAATATCGAACATTACGGCAGGCCATCATTGACATGGTGCTCGCAACTGAGATGACCAAACATTTTGAGCATGTCAACAAATTTGTCAACAGCATCAACAAGCCACTGGCTGCTCTGGAGGAGAATGGGGTGAGAATTAAAAACATATATATGGAAATGAAATCATGCTTTTTTCCCCCTAAATGAATCAGTGTTGCAATGGAATAATGATTCTTCAACAGAGACGATGATAGTGGTTCTGGGGACTCTTGGCTTGTTTTTGCTTTGGTACAGATATCTTTGTGGGGAGTGAATTTTACAACTTGGTACCACCTTTCTCATCCCTGTGTGGAATGCTCAACACAGATATTTAAAAGTTGTATTGCTTTTTAATTGCAGGAGTGATACAAGTAGTTGATTTTTGGAAGCCTGGTGCATTTGTGTCTGGTGTAAAATGTGATGAAGGTGAAGTTTATTTAATAAAAGAATACCTTGAGAGAAACATATTTAATAGTAAAGCAAACCTTGACGGACTGGAATAAAATAACTGAACATAACTCTCAGTGAATCCAGTCGTATAACATAAAGTATAAATCGTGTGACTTCATGAAGACTGCTGTGCTCATTTACATGAAAGTGTAACTCATAATTAAATGATTGAATACGCCTCCACAAGGAAGTCTAAATCCTAGGGCTGCACTTTATTGATTTGTGAAGACATACCAGGTTATTTGTAAAGTTTTTCAGTGGATGTTTTATAAGGTGCTGTTGATTTCTACTAAAAACAAGAATTTGAGTTTTCTTTGTAGTAAGCGTCTTCTTTTTCTTTCTTTTTTAGGGAAACAATGACGAGGAATCTGTCAAAAGCATTTTGACATCCCCTGAGAATCGCATCCTTGTCAAGCGGATGCTGATTAAGTGTGCAGACATATCTAATCCATGCAGACCTCAGGAGCTCTGTATAGAGTGGGCTGGACGAATCTCAGAGGAGTATTTTGCACAGGTGATTAGAGGGGGGGAAAATAACAGTGTTGAGTAAGTGTAGAAATGGATCCAGTGGGAAGCAGCTGTTATGTGTTTATTGGGATTGATGACTCCTCGCTCTCTTATCTGATACAGACTGACGAGGAGAAGAGACAAGGTCTACCAGTGGTCATGCCTGTGTTTGACAGAAACACTTGTAGCATCCCAAAGTCCCAGATTTCCTTCATAGACTACTTCATTACAGACATGTTTGATGCATGGGACGGTAAGACTGAACCACATGATATAAACAGTGCTTTTATTATCTATATTTGTACCAACTGTTATGGATGCACTAGAGTAGTATTTGTAAGAGGGTCAGTTCTTCACTGTAATGTGATTAGAGTTTGTCTTTCAGTGTCATTATAAAATTCTGTGTGTTGTTAGATCACAGCAAGCCTACAGAGTCAGAGTTTAGAGCCGCAGCAATCACTGGCCTTTTGTTGCCTTGTATATAAATGGATCCTTTGCCCATCATCGTTCCGACATCATCACCCAGCGGCACAACTGGAGTGGCAGTCGGAGGAACTGCTGTGTTTTTTTTCGTTATCTGCTGGCTTCATTTTTCAGTGCTAGATGTTGCTGCTTGGTTTTTATACCATGAAAGTGGGATAAAGATGTTTATTTAATAAAAATGCATCACAATGTCAATGAAACAAATTGTAATCTTTTAAGCCTCATCTTGTTTTGTCTTCTATCCAGCTTTTGCAGACCTCCCCAATCTTATGCAGCACTTGGACAACAACTTCAAGTACTGGAAAGGTCTGGATGAGAGGAAGCTACACAGCCTGCGACCACCTCCTGAGTAGGTGCTGCAGTGTTTGGCCCTGGGACTCTGTAATCCGGGGCAGACCTCCTCTCTCTCTTTGCTGGGGGGGTCTCTCTCTCCGTGCCAGCCCAGCCCAACCAGCCAGAGGGCTTCCTCGCCTTCACTCTCCTGCTTCCGTAGCACACTGAGCGTCCATGTGTCCGTCCATACAGAAAACCAGAGAAGGACAGGCAGTTGCAGCTGCAATGCTTTGGGCTTTATGAGCCTGTCAGATGTGAACTGTGACAAACAGACATGGACTCACAGCATCATTATGAACTTCTTGTGCCTCTCAGGCATTCGCAGTGTAGCTGGTCAAGTGACATGACTGAAAGAGAGTCCTTACCGGTCTTCTGGCGAAGCATCCGTCCACCCAACCCTCCCAATTGCCACGTGGGCACTCCTGTCTGCCTGTAAAGTTGCTGTTTGAGTAAAAACTGCTTGTTTACCGAAAGACTGGATGGCAGTGTGGCCTGGATATAAAGGTATCTAATTCAAACCAGGCCATGTAATCACTTTTGACCTCCATCCCTGTGCTCGCAGCAAGGAAGGACTGCTCCTTCAATCCCTGGAGGTCACACCATGAAAGAACACTCCACTGCTATTGTTTGTTTTGTTTTGTTTTGGGGTTTTTTGTTCGTTTGCTCGTTTGTTTTTGGGCAATATTCACGTGTGTCCGAGAGAAACACAACCAAGTCGACACATAGCTGTCATAACTGACGTGTGAGAGGAGATGCTTTCTTTATGGGTCGGGGGTGGGACCTTTCTCTTAGGCCACCGCTGAGAGAAAAGAACCTCAACATCACAATCGTAGGTATCTAATTACAAATGATTTGGTATGTACATTTTTCTTAAGATGTTCCATATTTTCTATATTAAAATTCCTAAATGAATTAGTTGATAAGAAACAAAATGAATTTATAAAGAGTGAGAAAAGCCAAAGCTAATGAAGACAAATATTACTCTAACTCTCAAAAAATTCACAATTATTATTCATATGAAGCATTACCATATTAAACATCTTTTTTTTTTCTTTCTTATCAAAAGTACAGTACCAGTTTGAATGAACACTTTTGTATTGCACTGTAAACAATATTAGAAATGTCTACGTCTCAGTGATTTGTCCAAGGACGGGATGTTGCATTGGAGAATAAGCTGTTATTGCTGATCATCAGGCGCGTGCGTGCGTGTGCGTGCGTGAGTGCATGCGTGCGTGCGTGGGTGTGTTTTGGTTGCTGTTTGCGAGTGAGTGGGTGTATTCATTGTTGCAACAATCCCTTACTCTTGGTTTAATGCTGTAAACCGCTTGACATTTGACAACAGCAGAAATATGTGAAAACATTTTGGACTTGAAAAATTTTGTCTCCCAGAAATTTTTTGTATCTGGTTTATCCTACTGAAAAGACTGCCTTATTTTATACAATATTTATACAGTACATCCCACTGTGCAACTGCAACAGACATCTGGAGTTTTTATTATAACATAGTCAGAGGGTTATGTTCAAGGAAATCTCAATATTTTTATAGACAATGAATTTTACACTGGATTTGCAGCAAAATGAGATCAACCATTATAGCTATCTGAATACTTGTGAATGGGATGGTCACGCAGAGTATGTATACAGAGAACTAAATGGTTAAGAAGGATGTGGATCGCAGAGTTGTCTATCACTGTCTTTAAGCAGTCTCCTGGAGGCCAGCTTGCATCGATTCTTTTTTTTTTTTTTAATTTTGGTGGTTTTTTCTTCTTTTTTTTTTTTTTTTTTT